>OZ005660.1:122948473-123084773 GCA_963930645.1 Salticus scenicus | reverse complement strand
AGGTAACAAAAGTGTCCGAACACTAGCGAAAATTCCTATTTAAAAAATCTGGTGTGTAACAGCCACACGACTTCCATTACCCAGTACTACACACATTATAAACATTTTATATACATTTTTTATTTAAATAAGTAACAAAATTGCTCTATCCGCCAAATAAGTTTATTTAAAATAATAATTAGAAAAATAATAATATATTGTAGGATTTCAATGCATGTTTCCTCATATCATTTGCTAACAAGCGCACACCTGTCATGACGTCAGATGTGACGTAACTGTATTACGTAATCAACAGCGCATCTTCGCTTCTCTGAGAGAGAGAGGTTTATATGACTCTGTACGAGAGAGCTGTGCTAAACGGCCAGCATTATGTTATTCTTCTTTTCTATATTATTAAATGTTGTGATTGTTTAAAAGACTCTGCTTTTTACTCTGTGGACCCATTTAAACCAACAATGGTTATGGGCCCAGAGACACGCATCTTACTGCGGACTTTTTAAAAATTTAAATTAACATTCGCTAAAACGAAAGTGCGACTTACTGTTAAGCCTAAGGGCTGAAATCGAAAGTATTTTTGATTCTATTTTTATAACGAAGCTATTATAGCTGATTAAATATGTCGCAAATATTAAATATAGAAAAGTTATCCAAAAGTAATTTCGACACATGGAAACTGCAGATAGAAGCTGTTTTAATCATGAATGATCACTGGTCGTATGTTAACGGAACGAAAATTAAGCCCAATGAAGGCGCCGAAGACGAAGAAAAATGGCTCGAAAATGACCGTAAAGCAAGAGCCGATTTAATCCTCGCAATTACTCCAAGTGAATTATGTCATATTAAACATTGTACCACCTCAAATGAAGTATGGAATAAATTAAAAGAAGTTTACGAATCGAGAGGACCGGCAAAGAAAGTCACCCTATTGAAGCAGCTACTCTTTAAGAAAATGACTGATAGTGAAAATATGTCCGATCACCTCAATATTTTCTTTGATATAGTGGACAAGCTAAAAGAAATGGACATTCAATTAGCCGAAGATCTATTATCAATTTTGCTCTTATACAGTATTCCTGACAGCTATGAAAATTTCAGGTGCGCCATCGAAGCAAGAGATGAACTACCGCAGCCTGAAGCTCTAAAAATTAAAATGATGGAAGAATATGAATCAAGAAAAAATAAAAAGCATAAAGAATCGTCAAATGCGCATTTTACGACTCACAAGAAAAATCTTCCTGAAAAGAACAAAAGAGAAATCTTAAAGCCTGTGCAGAACAAGAACACGATGGCGAGAGAAATTATGCAATCTTCAAATGCAATTACTGTTCAAAAGTAGGGCATAAAGCCTCAGAATGCCGAAAGAAGATCTCAGACAGAAAATTCACTTCATCGAATAAATACAAAGAAAGATCTTTTATGGTTGAAGATAGTACAGAGTTCACGATGGCAGCCAGTAACTCTTTCCAAGACCATTCCGAGTGGTGTCTCGACAGCGGTTCGACATCACACATGGCTCATGATAAAAATTTGTTTACAGATTTCGAACCTAGAATTGGATCATTTATAAAATTAGCTGTAGATGAAACAGCGGAGATCACAGGTGTTGGAACAGTCAAATTAAAAGTTCCCGGTAATCACGGTGTAACCAATTTAAAGTTAACAAATGTTTTGTGCGTTCCAAAATTAAAATGCAATTTAATGTCAATGTCAAAAGCTACAGCAAACAACTGCCGAGTTGTATTTACCGAAAAAGGTGCGAAAATTACAGAGCAGGATGGCTCTCTGATTATAAGTGCTACGAGAAAAGGTGATTTATATTTTTTTCAGCCGCAGGTGGATATAGCTGCATCAACTCAGGTAAGCAACTTTCATAAATGGCATTTAAAATTAGGACATTTAAATGAAAAAGATTTAAAATTATTAAAATCTGAAAGTATGTTAAGAGATTTAAATTTTAATGAAAAAGATTCTTTAAAAGATTGTAAAGTATGCATCCAGTCTAAACAAACTGTGAAACCATTTTGTAAAGAAAACAAATTTCATAGTAATGAATTATTAGATGTAGTTTATTCTGATTTATGTGGTCCTATAAATGTTAAATCCCATGGCGGATCACGTTACTTTATTTCTTTTTTGGATGATAAATTTCGTTACATTGAAGTAAATTTTCTAAAAACAAAAGATGAAGCTAAGTACGCGTTCCGGAGATATAAAGCGGCAGTCGAAAATCGGTTAGGAAAAAAAAATTAAAATACTGCATACTGATAATGGTTTGGAATATTGTGGCGAGGAATTCAATAAATATATTGAAGAATGCGGCATCAAACGCGAATATTCATCTCCGATGACGCCTCAGCAAAATTCTAGAATTGAAAGACAAAATCGTACATTATGCGAAATGGCGAGGTGTTTATTAATGCAAACAAACCTTCCAAATACATTCTGGGCTGAAGCAGTAAATTGCGCTGCATATATTAGAAACAGGTGTCCCACTAAAGGAATTAAAGAAAATAAAACACCTTTTGAATTGTTTTTCGGTTATAAACCAACTGTTAATTATTTTAAAATTTTCGGACAGAAATGTGTTGTTCTAAATAAAAAATCAAAAGGAAAGTTTGAAGCTAGGTCACACGAACATATATTCGTTGGCTATTCAAATGAATCACGCGCTTACAGATTATGGAATAAGGATACCAGAAAAATTGTCATAAGTCGTGATGTTCAATTTATAGACGAGTTTGAAACAAATGATTCAGCCACTACTGATCAATTAGAATTAATTTTTCCATCTGAGAACAAATGCAATGATTGTAATATTAAAAATGGAACTCTTTTCCCTACTGAAAGCGAAAGCATCCACAGGGGGGAAGATGCGGATCGATTTCCCATCCCCCTGAATTCAACGGAGAAAGTTTCTCTTTTTGGAAAGGGGGGAAGCGAGCGACTCTCTTTCTGAAGGGGGGAACGTGGAAGATGTGAGTGGATGGGGGGGAGAGTGCTGACAGTAAATGCAAACAAGAGGAAGGGATTGACAAAAACAATCCTATTTTTAAACGTGGTCCCGGCAGACCTAAAAAAATTAAAAGTTGGAACTTTGAAAAGTCTCGTAAGGAATATATTACAGATACAAAATATAAAGATGAAACTTCTCAATTAGCTGATAACTCATTTACTGAAATTAATCCTGGCGTAATCGACGCGGTAAATGGAGATTATGCTAAAAATTGGGAGAACGCGATGAAATTAGAATATGATTCTTTAGTTAAGCAAAACGCTTGGGAAATTGTAGATAGACCAAAAGATAAAAAGGTAATTGGGTGTAAATGGGTTTTAAAAACAAAATTCAAACCAGATGGTCAAATTGAAAAATTTAAGGCCAGATTGGTTGCCAAAGGGTGTTCACAGAAACAAGGTATAAAGTTTGAGGAAAATTTTTCACCAGTAGCCAGATTAAGTTCTATAAGAACTGCAATCGCGTATGCTATTCAAAATGGTTTTACAGCATACCAGTTAGATTTCATTATGGCATATGTTAACGGTGATATACATGAAGAAATTTTTATGGAGCTTCCTGAATTTTTTGAAAATGATATACATGAAAATAAAGTCTGTTTATTAAAAAAATATATTTGTTTTGTCTTAAACAGTCAGGGAGACAGTGGTTTAAGAAATTAGATGAGAAATTGAGAAAAATGAAATTTAACCCTTTGAATTCCGACAAATGTATCTATTATTCAAAATATCCTTTTGATGCTATTATAATCGTCTATGTCGACGATTTAATTTGTCTCACTAAAAGTGAAGAGCACTATTTTGATATTAGAAATAAATTAGCAGAATCTTTCGAAATGAAAGATATGGGCCTTCTGCATTATTGCTTAGGCATTGAATTTAATCAAGACAGGGACAGCATCACTATAACACAAAAGAAATACATTGAAGATTTACTAAATAAATTTAATATGGAAGATTCTAGAGTCGTGAATACACCTTTAGATAGCAGTGTAAAATTAACTAAACAAATGTGTCCAAATACAGAAGAAGAGAAATCATACATGTCAAAAATTTCTTATAGACAATTAATTGGTTCTCTTATGTATCTATCGGTTGCTACCAGACCAGATATCACCCATGCTGTAAATTATTTAAGTCAGTTTAATAACAATCCAGGAAAACCTCACTGGATAGCTGCTAAAAGAATACTAAGGTATCTCAATGGCACTAGAAATTTAGGAATTGTTTATTACAGAGACAATAAACCATTAACAGCATTTGTTGATGCCGATTGGGCATCGAATATAAATGATAGAAAATCATATACAGGATATGTCTTTAAATATGCCGGTAGACCTATTTCTTGGGAATCTAGAAAGCAGCGAACCGTTGCTCTATCCACAACAGAATCTGAATATATGTCTCTGTCCGAATCTGCAAAAGAGACAATTCATGTTAGAAATTTCTTAAAAGAACTGGATCCTGAAATTGTATCAAGTCCGACTGCAATCATGTGCGACAATCAGTCCGCACTGAAATTAGTAAAAAATCCTGTTCATCACAATCGCACTCAACATATTGACATTCGACATCATTTTGTGCGAGAAGTTTACAATAATAAACTAATAGACATTAAATATATTTCATCAGATGAACAACCTGCAGATATTTTAACAAAAAGTTTAAATGCATATAAACATGAAAAATGTTGTGATATGATAGGACTTAATACTCAGGACTGATGAACTTAAAAAAAATATATTTAAACTGTGTTTTCATTAAGAAATTAACTGCTTATATTTTTCATATTTTATTTTATTATATTAACCATAATTATTTGCTTATAATTCTATTTCTTTACTAACACTTTTCTCATTTTAAGTAACTTTTGCATAAAAATAATTTTCTGTAATTTTTAATATGCTATTATAATGCATAAATATGTTTTATTTTCGAAACATTTATTGAAAAAGGGGGAAATGTAGGATTTCAATGCATATTTCCTCATATCATTTGCTAACGAGCGCACACCTGTCATGACGTTAGATGTGACGTAACTGTATTACTAATCAACAACGTATCTTCGCTTCTCTGAGAGAGAGAGGTTTATATGAATCTGTACGAGAGAGCTGTGCTAAAGGGCCAGCATTATGTTATTCTTCTTTTCTATATTATTAAATGTTGTGATTGTTTAAAAGACTCTGCTTTTTACTCTGTGGACTCATTTAAACCAACATATATATATTAATCATTTTCCAGATATGTTACGAAATTTTGAGGAGATATTGTTAGAAAATAGTTTGCATTAATTTTATTCCGATGTCCCACTTCCGGTGAAACTCAATTATTGACAGAAAAACAATAATTACATACAAAAGCATATTTAAACGTGAGTTAAAATGGCGAGTTTGAAAAAAATCCGTACAACCGTTTTTAAAGGAACGCCTTTGCGAGGCCTGAAATTGAGCTATTTATACAGGACGCCTATCAATTTTCCTGAACTAACCAACTATATCATTCGAAAGGACATCTAATAGAGTGTTTATATAGCAAGTTTGAAGAAAATCGTTAGAGCTGTTTTTGAGATACGGACTTACGGTCCCACTTCCGGTTTCCGATGTCCCACTTCCGGTTTTTCTATTTTCACCAAAATTTGGAAATTTCATCTGTATACCAGACGTATTTCAATTCTAAAGTTTCGTAGCTCTATCTTTATTAGTTTCTGAGCTATAATAGCCAGAAGATTCTCCACATACATACACACAAACACACACATACATACATACACACTGACCAATTGCCAAAAACCACTTTTTTGGACTCGGGGGACCTTAAAACGTGTAAATCAGGTGTAAACCCGATATCGAATTTTCAGACCGAATACAATACCTCCATTACCTACGGTAGTAGGGTAATGGAAGTAAAAATGTACACTTCATACGGTTTTGTTCAATAAATCCTTATCGAATCATGTTCTTAGACAGACTAAGAACAGGATTCGACAAGGATTTATTTAACAAAACTGTATGAAATGTACTTTTTTTATATAGGAATTTTTGCTAGTTTTCGGATACTTTTGTTACCGACTGTGCAATGGGTGATCAAATTACTAAAAATTCTTTTTATTTTAACTTTTTTCGATTTCCTAAAAAAATTACTTGACGAAATGGCTCGGAACTTCAGACGTTCAAAGAACATTTTAAACCTCACATCATCCACTGTCGATTTAAAGCAGAGTGAAATTAGGGGACAAACTACAAATTGAAGAAAAGTGCGAATACTTTGGATCACCCGATTATAAAAAGCTACAAATGATTTATAACTTAAACGCATTGTTGCACATAAAATGTAGAACATTTATATGTTTTATTGTGGGAATTGCACAATTATTTAAGCAATTATATATAGATAGATATGTATTTAAAAAATAAATAAATTAAATTAAATTAAATTAAATAAATAAATAAATAAATAATTTTTCGGCAATGTATTTGCATATAACTAGAACATATTTCTATAAAACTTCACAAAACTTGCAGAAAATTTGGCGAAACATTATTTTGAAACGTAAAATTACCACGTGCGATATTAGCTGAGATTAGTATTTATAGTAACTACTGTTTTGCTGTGCATGTGTGAAAGATAGGAAGATTTTTATTACGTAGATTGAAAGCTAGATATATTGAGAAACTTTTGTGAAAAGTTCATTTGAATAGAGTAAAAATTAAGCTAATTGTCTGCAAGAGAACGAGTCAGATTTTAAGTATTTTCCGCAGATGAAATTTTTATAGCGGGTTTTTCGCATGCTGCGTATTTAATTTGAAGATCTAATTATTTCAACCGCGTTGCAAAAAAAAAAAAAAAAAAAAAAAAAAAAAAACTTATCCGCGATTGTAATGAAATGCTCGCCCTCTGGTGGGCTAAGGTGAAATTATCACACAACTGCATATCCTCATATTATGCAATCGACTTTCCATGATGAAATGGCGGAGAAAGAATAATAATTACACGTGGCTGTTATATTTACTAACAACTGCAGTGTTCAGAGAGCGCCATCTATCGATCATTACAAATGCGGATAGGCTTGTAACTAACATATTTTTATTTATTTATTAAACCTTCTGAGTTTTAAAACTTCTGTTAGGCGATACGTTTGCTAGCACCGAGATTGCCGTGTACGAACAGAACCATGTTTTGCTTTTCCGCCAAGTACTCAAAATCAACCGCCTAGCAGTGTAAAATCGCCAAATATGCTTAATTTTGATAATTTTTTGTGATCGCTGTAATTAATTTCAGCCGATAATTTTTTCATTTTTCTGGTGTTTTATGAAGAGTAGAATCAAATATATTTTTTCAATACTTTTTGAAGATGACACCTTTTGAATGTTTCCTTATGAGTAGGAAGATTAAATTATTTTTTACTTTCTTCTATATGTAATATAGAGAAAGTATTGGATTCGCGAAAATTTTCGAAGTCCACTTTTTGATGGATTTACATGTTTTGGGATGTGGAGAACACGAATTAATAGTTTTTAGAAAATGTCTGTCTGTCTGTCTGTATCATTTTTTTGTGGACGCTGTATCTCACGAACCAATGAATGAAATTTAACCAAACTTGGTATTTAGTTGCACCCTGACATAAACTGGTGCTGATTAGATTTTGGGATCAATCGCTCAATAGGTGGCGTTGTGATCGCATTTTATGCAAATTTTTAACATGGCAGCATAGGACAAAATTCCGTATAAATGGGCATAAAGAGAGTTATTTTACACTTGTGATTGAAAAAATAATATGAATTATTGATAATAGTAGTAGTTAGCCAGGAAAAAAATTTTGTGCATGTGGGGGCATCGGTTCCCCCCCCACCGGGGGGGGGAAGTACCCACCCGGGGGGGCAAAGTTTCAAGATGGGTTTCTTTCGAAAGGTCTCGTCAATACCTTTAAAACGAATGGTTGAACCATAAATCTGTGATAATTTAAAACAAAGTTATCGATTTTTTTTTTACTTTTAACAAAAAAAAAAAAAAAAAAAAAAAAAAAAATCGTTCTTTTTTTTTTTTTTTTTTTTTTTTTTTTTTAATATTGTTACTGATTGAATATGTATAGGTAAATATAGAAGAAAGTCTTGTGGTGGCCACAACATACTAGTTAATTACAGGAAGTGTGTTAGATTAAATATAATGAATTAGAAAATATATTTATTATTATTATTATATTTATTTACTTATTTATTTAAAAAAAGAGAAAACTAAATATTAATATTTATTATGGAATAGATAAATTTAATAAGATACCTTTTACTCTCATCATTGGACATTCATGTGCGAACCAATCTCTTAAATCAACTACATCGCAGCAAGTTGGACATTTGATAGGTTTATTCAGGCATTTTTGCTCATGAGCTGACAGATACATTTCATCAAAACCACTTCTACAGTAAGAACACTCCACAGTATGACCTAAAGTACACAACATACCTCTGTGAAAAAAATTTCATGATTAAGTAAATAGTGAAACATGATACAGAAAGTGGTGTAATATTCCTTGTCATTAATTTCTTTTGCGAGGCTTTCTTATAATTTCGGCATGTCTGTGAGTGAAACTTTTTAACTAAAACTAGTATGCTCAAAAAAAATAAATAAATAAATAAAATAAATAAATAAATAAAATAAAATAAAATAAAATAAATAAAAAAAAATATTACCTCTAATGTAATTAAAAAATTTAGAATATTTTTCATATTTCATGAAACTTAAAAAAAAATATTTGTTGATAAAACATGAAAATTTAAAACCTTGCACCTTTTAACTTTTACAAATGTGGTATTATTTTTCTTTTTATATGATATACTAGCAGGCTTTACCTGTTTCGATAGTCACTATGAATTTGTAAAGGAGTTTTTTAAAACATTAATCGGTAGTATATTTTTAATCCCTTTATAAACGAAAAATAAAAACAATTTCATTAAAATCGCTTAAATCCACGCTTCAAATCCCTAATACTGGTTTCGGTAACATTTTACCCGCCTACACTACGTCGGTTCTGGTCAATTTATATGCTAACTGGGCGATAAATAGAGGTAGTAGGTGCAATTCAAGAATAACGTTTTCTGGACAAGACAATCTTTTTTCGGACAGATTATGATCCTTACTCTATAAAAATACGTGGCATCAACAAACAATGTTTCCAGCTGAAAAAAAAAAAATTGAATTAAAAAAAAAAATAATAATAATAAGAAATTCGAAAAACTGGTATAATAATACTAATGAATTAACAATATGAATTAACAATGAACAATAATAATAATAACAATGAATTAGCAAAGGCAGCAATTTAGGTTCCATGCAGGAAAAAGAGACCGAATGAATTTATAAAAGAAAACTATGAAGGGAAAGAGAAACAATTTTCAACGATTAATATTTGAAAATTAAAACTTTTGTTTATTTTTTCTAAATATAGATAACATTTCAAGATTATTTTTTTCTAGTTAAATATTATCAATATTTATATATATTTCTGAAAAAGCTTACCTGCATCATCAGTGGATTTTGAGCAGAACTCTATTCTACAGATTATAGTCAGGTTACTAGACTTAGTAAGTAAGAATCTTTTTTCTGTAAGCTCGGATCTCTGCAAAAATTTATGAAATCCAGATCCTAATACTCCTGTAAACACATAGGAACATTGCTGTATGTAATCTTCTATTCCATCGACTCTTTTCAAGCCGAAAGACCATGTCATTGTTTTGGATGGGCCGGATACATTACGAAAGAGATAAACACTAATATATCCAACTGATTTCTGCTCAGACCGACCATTCGGAGAGACACCCAAATACCAGTATTCTCCATCTACCATAAATTTACTACTATAATAGGATTCTTCAGATAATGACAAAAAATTGTTAATTCTCCATTCGAAAAGGTATTCTCTTGTCAGATCTTGCACTTCTCCAATAGCCATGTCAAAAGTTTATTATGTATTTTATTTTATGTTGTTTTTAGTCAGATTTCCCTTTAGTTCTTGAATTTACTTTTTAATAGATTACCTGTAAAGAAAAAAAAAAAAAAAAGACATTTGTGTCAGTAACTGGGATTTATGTAAATTTTAAAATGTTGCTACATGTTTACTGGCTCGAAACCAACGCATTTCGCAAAAGAAAAATATAAATGCATTTATATAATTCATTTAAAAAAAAAAATCTGATGTGGGCACCACATGACTTCCTTATACACTTTTAAAAATATACATAATGTTAAAAAACATTGTCACTGGACCCGAAACAGTTGGCTAAAAATATTTAAAAAAAATGCATGCATACGTAAAAAAAAAAAAAAAAAAAAAAAAAAAAAAATTGTTTCTTGAGGGGACTCATGTCAAAGTTGTGCCTTGGGGGGAACTCATGTCAAAGTTGTACCTTGGGGGGGACTCATGTCAAAGTTGGGCCTTGGGGGGACTCATGTCAAAGTTGGGCCTTGGGGGGACTCATGTCAAAGTTGTACCTTGGGGGGGGACTCATGTCAAAGTTCTGCCTTGGGGGGACTCATGTCAAAGTTGTACCTTGGGGAGGGGACTCATGTCAAAGTTCTGCCTTGGGGGGGGGGACTCATGTCAAAGTTGTGCCTTGGGGGGACTCATGTCAAAGTTGTACATTGGGGGGGGACTCATGTCAAAGTCGTGCCTTGGGGGGGACTCATGTCAAAGTTGTACCTTGGTGAGGACTCATGTCAAAGTTGGGCCTTGGGGGGACTCATGTCAAAGTTGGGCGTTGGGGGGACTCATGTCAAAGTTGTGCCTTGGGGGGAACTCATGTCAAAGTTGTACCTTGGGGGGGACTCATGTCAAAGTTGGGCCTTGGGGGGACTCATGTCAAAGTTGGGCCTTGGGGGGACTCATGTCAAAGTTGTACCTTGGGGGGGGACTCATGTCAAAGTTCTGCCTTGGGGGGACTCATGTCAAAGTTGTACCTTGGGGAGGGGACTCATGTCAAAGTTCTGCCTTGGGGGGGGGACTCATGTCAAAGTTGTGCCTTGGGGGGACTCATGTCAAAGTTGTACATTGGGGGGGGACTCATGTCAAAGTCGTGCCTTGGGGGGGACTCATGTCAAAGTTGTACCTTGGTGAGGACTCATGTCAAAGTTGGGCCTTGGGGGGACTCATGTCAAAGTTGGGCCTGGGGAGGAGTCATGTCAAAGTTGGGCCTTGGGGGGACTCATGTCAAAGTTGTACCTTGGGGGGGACTCATGTCAAAGTTGTACCTTGGGGAGGGGACTCATGTCAAAGTTCTGCCTTGGGGGGGACTCATGTCAAAGTTGTGCCTTGGGGGGACTCATGTCAAAGTTGTACATTGGGGGGACTCATGTCAAAGTCGTGCCTTGGGGAGGGAACTCATGTCAAAGTTGTGCCTTGGGGGGGACTCATGTCAAAGTTGTGCCTTGGGGGGGACTCATGTCAAAGTTGGGCGTTGGGGGGACTCATGTCAAAGTTGGGCCTGTGGGGGGGCTCATGTCAAAGCTGGGCCTTGGGGGGACTCATGTCAAAGTTGTACCTTGGGGGGGGACTCATGTCAAAGTTGTGCCTTGGGGGGGGACTCATGTCAAAGTTGTACCTTGGGGAGGGGACTCATGTCAAAGTTCTGCCTTGGGGGGGGACTCATGTCAACGTGTTCTGAACTTTTCTGAAAGTTTCAAATGTCTAGCTAGTCGAGAAGCCAGTTAAATTGCAAGATTTGTCCAAACCGTTTTTGAGCTATTACCGTTTTTTGATACATTTTGCCCATTATGAACCTAATTTTCCTAAATATCTCCAAAACGGAAAATCATATAAAGTCCAAAAAGGGAGGTGCACAACTAGATGTTATAACAAACCTATGTACCAATTTGCAACTTTCTACGTCCAACCGTTTTTGAGTTATGCGACATACACCCACACACACACACACACACACAGACACACATACATACAGACGTCACGAAAAATCGTGTAAAGTCGCTTATATCTCTAAAACGAGAGCTCGTGTTAAGACGAAACTTGCAGGTGTGCAACTGAACATCATGACTGTCACACGTATAAATTGGCAACATTCAGCGATCATTCGTTTTCGAGCAATGTGAAATACAAAATCCATTTCGCAAATCGGGATTACTATACTTCCTTATACTTTGTATAAGGAAGTAAAAAAGAAAAAGAAAAAAACTTGAAACGTATTTTATAAGTTAATAATATGATAATTTAATTGCAAACACATATGATTTGTAATATTCAACATTATTTTATATGGTAATATTATAATTCATCTTTTACAAATTAATATTTTCGTACAGAAATTTGTGTATTATTTAAACATAGAAAATTATTATAAAAAATTACTATTAAGTCAGTAAAAAAGAAATCATGTGAATCACTTATATTCACTATAGGTAAAAATCGTGAAGTATAATACAAAGGAAAATTTTAATATTTGTCCATTTTTTGGATGGTTTGACATTTTCTGTAAATAATTCAACACGCAATTCTTTACTTTAAGAAAGACTTTAATTCGAAAGACTTACGAAAGACTTTAATTCAACTAAGTTCACAATTTTACTCATATCAGTAATATGACAAATTTCATTTTTACTTTCTGAACATGGCAAATCTCAATTGCAAGCAAGTACTCATAACCATTCTATACAAACATCTTTCGCTTTACTTCCTACAGCTACCGCTTATATTTGATTCAATGGGTCAGAAACATGTGATAAAAATTTTATGCGATTCAGGCTCTGAAAGTTCTTTTATCACTGAATCATGTATGAGTATTTTAGGTTATGAGAGAAAAAATGCAAGATTTCCCGTTAAAGGGTGGCAAATTCAAAAATTGCAGTAACTAAAGGCTATACAGACATTAATTTAATTTCCATTCGCGATTACGGTGTCAAGTTATCATACTTGCCAACCAATTTTAATAAAAAAAGGGAAGATTTTTGTTGAAAAACCAGAATATTTTTTTTTTTTACTTGTTTATTACGTCAAATATAGAAAGAAAAAAAAAATACAGTTTTACAATTTTAATATTTAGAAGCAATCTATAAAAACTAAAAAACGTTTTACTATAGATTGATTATACTAAATATATAAAAGTTTTAAATGAAGTTATTCCTCTTCAACATATAAATATCTACAAAACAGAATCTGTAAGAAATTTATTTAACAATAGACAAAAAACTTAGTTAAGTTAAAGTATAACTAATTTTTTAAATAAATAGAACATGATTTTTGTGTATGTACATTAATCATACATATATATATATATATATATATATATATATATATAAAAGCAGTAGCTAATTATCAGTTTCAAACATACATAAAACCAACTAAGTATTAATTTTCTTAAATTGATTTGGAGCAAATTTTCCTACCTAAAAAAAATATTCTTAATTTTTTTCCCATGTTTACACATTTGGTATAAATATGACATACAAATATTTAATTTAATTGAGGAAAAGTAAACAGATTTATTAAATTCAGCAATAAAGATCTAAAAATAATTACATACGTGAGAAATATTGAGCACTTTATTGTTTCTAGAATTGATCATTGATCACAGTCCGGGGAAAGGAAGGGGGGGGGGATACAAAAAAAAATTACAGAGTAAGAAATATTAAACTCTTTCAACTCTACTTCTAGAATCTAATGAAAGAAGTTTAAAATTAATATTATCATTTATGTTGCAGATGGATAAAGATTAGGAAACAAAAGACTTCTGCAGAACATTTGATTGCTGATCACTAGTTGGAAATAAATGAAAGGGGGGGGGGGGGGGGTGTAAAAAATAATTACATCAGCAAGAAATATTTAACAATTCTATTTCTTTACATGTTCTAGAATCTCATAAAGCAAGTTTGAAATGAATATTGACATTTATGTTATGGATGGAAAAAGATTGGGAATCAGGAGTTTTCGTAGAACGTTTGGGTTTTCTTTTTAAAACGAACGATATCCGCGACTTTTTAAAAACGGAAGATTTCATCATCTGTCCGGAAGACCGGAAAATACGTTAAAAAACCGGAAGTCTTCCGGGAAAACCGGTAAAGTTGGCAAGTATGAGTTATCCATGCGAGTTTTTATATTAGGTAAATTAACAGCTCCAGAGCTGCCAACCTAATCCTGCAATTTGCTAGTACCGCCCCTTTTTCGACACCGTTAAATTTTTAGAGTAATTCTCTTCAAATAAATCTGCGATAAATTAAGAAAACAAATATTTAAAAAATTAAGTGGTGTAGAAAAGGGGGCGGTACTAACGATTTGCCGGATTAGGTTGGCAGCTCTGCAGCTCCATTGCCATCAGAGAAAATAAACAAGGAACATTTTTCGCATTTAAAAAATATGCAACTGGCCAATCCCAAATTTGAAATTCCAAGTAAAATTGACATGATTTTGGGATCTGATTATTTTTTTTCTATTTTACTTCCTGGTCAAACAATTTGTACTGAGAATGGTTTAATTGTCAAAATTCAATTTTTGGTTTTCTCGTATCCGGAAAATTACCTGAATCTCAGACAAAATCTAATTCGATTCCAAATTTATATATTTACGAAACTAATATTGATAGCGAGTTAAAACGTTTTTGGGAATTAGAAGAAGTTTTTAATCCAAATGAAAAGTTACTTTCACCCGAGGAACAGTTTGTGGAGTCACATTTTCAGGAAAATTATTCAATTAATCCAGAAGGCCGTTTTGTGGTAAAATTACAATTTTATAAATGCAAATCTGAATTATGTAATACAAAGCCCGCTGCATCTTTCCCGATTATATGCAATGGAGAGGAAATTTTCTGAAAATCCGGAATTCGAACAACAATATAAGGATACGATATAAGGATTTTTTATATGAATACGAACAATTAGGACACATGGAGGTAATTACTCAGAATTCGCTAAATATTTCTCAGAGGGAACAATATTTCCTACCTCATCACACCAGTTATTAAACCTTCTAGCACTACCACTAAATTAAGAGTCGTTTTTGACGATTCCTGTAAAACTTCTGATGGTAAATCATTAAATTCAGTTTTGGCTATTGGCTCTGAATTACAACGAGACATTTTTGATATCTTACTTAATTTTCGATTACCGGAGATAGTTTTTTCTGCAGACGTGGAGAAAATGTACCGCCAGGTTTTAATTTCTTAGGACGATCAAAATTATCAAAAAATCCTTTGGAGGATACAACCCCAATGAGGAAATAAAGGAATATAAATTGAAAACTGTTACATATGGCCTTGCTGCAGCATCCTTTTTGGCCACTAGGTGCATTAAGCAAATCGCTCAAATTATAATTAAAATACACACGTCTCGCGTACTTTTGTTAAAAGATATATATATGGATGACTTGATATCTGGTTCAAACTCGGTTAATAGTGCAATATTAATTGCTAAGGAAACTGCTAATGTTTTGCAGGAACATGGGTTTCATTTGAGGAAGTGGAATTCCAATTCGAATGAATTCCTTACGGAATTCCGAGAAAATTGCCTCACAGATACAGACTTTAAAATAATGCCAAACAACAATGAAAGTTCTAAAGTTCTAGGGCTTTACTGGAACTCTGTAGCAGATACATTTATTTTCAAAACTGCACTTACACTCAAACCACCACTAACAAAAAGACGCATTTTGTCTGAATCCGCACGCATTTTTGATCCTCTAGGGTTAATTGCACCTTATACAGTAGTGTTAAAAATATTTTATCAAAAGCTATGGTTAACAAAAGGAGACTGGGATTCTCCTATTCTGCAACAGTTTGAAGAGGAGCTCATTAACTATGAGAATTCATTCAATAAAATTAGCCAATTTTCTGTTCCTAGATGCGTCACGCTTTCATCCGATAGTACATTTGAATTACATGGTTTCAGCGATGCGTCAACACATGCTTACGCCGCTGCAATCTATTGTCGACAGACTCATGATAACAGATCAAAAGTCTCACTCTTAGTTGCCAAAACTAAAGTAGCTTCTATCAAGCAAATTTCCGTTCCCAAATTGGAACTTTGTGGTGCTTATTTATTATCTAAGTTATTTTGTTCAGTCATAAAAATATTAGAAAATTATAATTTTGACATTTACGCATGGACAGATTCAACAGTTGTTCTTTCTTGGTTATCCGCACATCCACGTAACTGGAAAACTTTTGTTGCAAATAGAACTTCATAAATATTAGATGTCCTTCCCACAAAACATTGGAGACACGTTCCATCTAAAGTAAACCCCGCTGATATCGCTTCTCGGGGCATTGATCCTAAAAGTTTACCTGAATGCAACTTGTGGTGGAATGGCCCAAGTTGGTTACTTTTGGATCCTACACATTGGCCAAATGACGCGCCTAAGTCTAAGAAAATCGAGGATCAAATTTCGGCAGAAAAGAAAGCTGATCTCATTTTGTCTTACCATATTGATACATCTAATGATCTTTATGGTCAACTATTCAATAAATTTTCTTCACTTTTTAAATTGCATAAGATTCATAAATAACTGCAAATCAGCAAGTAAAGTTCATGTCTCAACAAATGATTCTTGTTGCCCTCTTACATGTAGGGAAACTAAACACGCCGAAGAGAACATCATTCGGTGGGTACAAAATAAATACTTTCACGAAGACTTAAGACACATCAAGAATCAAAACATTTTGTCTAGAAAAAGTCATTTACACTCTCTACACCCATTCATTGACCAGAACGGTCTGTTACGGGTGGGAGGTCGCTTATAAAATGCTCAATCATCATTTAACGAAAAGCATCCCGTAATATTGCCGTCTAAACACAAATTGAGCGAACTTATTATATAAGAGAAACATATTCCACACTTGCATGCAGGACCATCATTGTTATCCCACATTATAAAACAAGCATATTGGATCATTGGTGGAAAAAGATTAATCAATAAGCTTGTTAATAAATGCGTGAAATGCTTCCGTTTCAAAATTACTTCTACACCCCAGCTCATGGAAACTTACCACCACATCGAGTAAATCTCGAGCGACCTTTCTTTGCATGTGGTGTGGACTATGTTGGTCCAATGTATATAAAATTTAACAAGGGTCGTGGCTCTGAAACAACAAAAGGATACATAGCTTTATTCATTTGCCTTTCTACAAAAGCAGTACACATCGAAGCTGTCAGCGATTTGACGACTGACGCATTTATACCTCCCTTACGACGTTTCAGTGCTAGACGTGGTTCACCTAGTGATATTTACAGCGATAACGCAACCAATTTTGTTGGTGCTAAAAGGAAACTCGATGAAATAAAACAAATGTTGTCTTTACCAAGAAACAAATGCATAGCACATTATTTAACACAAGCCGCAATAGAGTGGCATTTTATTCCTCCCGCATCACTTCATTTCGGAGGAATTTGGGAAGCTGCATTACGTTCCTGTAAATTTCACATTAAACGAGTAATCGGTGATACACGGTTGACATTTGAGGATTCGAGCACTTTATTGACACAAATTGAATCCTTATTAAATTCACGTCCCCTCTTTAAAAGTACTGATTCTGATACAGACTCTATTAATGTTCTCACCCCATCACATTTTCTTACAGGTGATGTCATGCTTTCACCTGCAGATGAACCATTATCCTGTAGCAGGAATCTCAAGAACCGATGGCAACTGGTGCAAGAAATGAGACGAGATATTTCTAGGGCTTGGAAAAATGAGTATCTCAGTTCTTTGCAATTAAGAAATAAATGGCAACATCCTGCAACAAATATCAAAGAAGGAGACTTGGTAGTTATTATAGACAACAGCTGCTCACCTTTATCCTGGCCAATTGGTCGAATTACAAAGGTTCACACCGGTAGCGACGGACTGGTCAGAGTAGTGTCTATAAAAACTAAAGACTCTGTTTTTAAAAGAACTGTTAACAAAATTGCTGTTCTCCCGTTATATCAGGACTAGTGCCCTGATAGGGTGGGAAACATGTTCGATTCCCACCATCCAGTCATATTCGATTCCTAACATAATTGAACTCCGCACTCAATGACACTTTCGATTTAACTGTTTTCATCTCAACTTTACTTTTTTCTGTTCAACAGGTACGAACATCTCAACTCTATTCAAACAGAAACCAAAAAGAACAGTTTAAGATATGTTCTTTTTCATCCGCACGGTAGCTTGCAAGCTACCTTTCGCATTATTCGCAATTATTACTTCACGTTATTATTTTCGCATTATTACTTGCATTATATTTTTTATTATTCAATCGCAATGTTTTTATCACTTTTGTTTTCAACGCATATTCAAATGTGTGTATTGTATGTTTAATATAGTTTTGGTTTGTGAATGAAAGAACGAGTATTTATTGTTATCTTCACATCACGTTACATAACATCTAGTTAATGTGCATATTACCTAGCTAATCTGCAGATTAACTGATTTCTGCACTTTAGTGGTAACATATATTTATATCTATATCATTATATTGTTACGAAATTGTAAATAATTGTGTTTATTTTTGTATAAATTCTTTCAAAGAGGCTTAGTAAGTTCATAAAGTGCTAATTTTGTGCATTTCTAGTCGTTTTAGCGTTGAAATAGCCTTATTTTCCCTTAAAAACGCATTAGAAAGCCCCAGTAATGCACGTAATGGATTTGGCGCCAAATTTGGCGACTTTTTCCCACCTTGGCGATTTTTTTGGCGACCTTGGCGAGAAAATCCTTATATGGGATATACCAAATATGGAAGCTGTAAGTTGATTGGTTGACCACTTTCTAGAGTTTTCTCGAAAAATCTGGGCTCCATGGAACAGCATATAAGGAGCGCTTCCTCGCCAAGGGCAGTTCAGTTCAGTTCAGATCTCCGCTAGCTTCGCTAGTGCTTGCATTGCTCTTAAGCCTCTTTGAGAGAGACTTGCTTCAAGTGTTATTGGTATACAGTTTGTACTGTGGATTTGCTATTGACAGCTGTTGTTTAAGCTGTGTTTACTGTTTGAATTGAAGCTGATACTTGGTTTATAGACCTGTATTTTTCTGGAACTTTCTGTGAATAAATTACTGAATTTTTGTACGTTTGGCCTTTCATTCTCAGACAACTCACGAACCCCCAAGTACGCAACATTTCTGGTGTCAGAAGCGGGATTGTCTGTGAATGGTGATAACGAGGGCTATGGAGCAAGAGATGAAAAAACTTCTAGAAGCCTTAGCTACCCAGATAAATGAAATGAAAGCCGGACAGGAAAAGATGGAAACCGGATTGATAGAGAAAATGGAAACAGGACAGGAAAAGATGGAAGCATCGCAAAGAGAGATGAAAGAAAGTATGGAAGCATCGCAGAGAGAGATGAAAGATAGCCTGAGTCAAGAGATGAAAGAAATGAAGGTAGCACAAGAGGAAATGAAAGCAGTTCAGGAAAAGATGGAAGCCAGTTTGACCGAAGAAATTAAAGCTAATCAAGATGAGATGAAGAGAGAGCTTTCAACGGCGAAAGAATCAATAGAGAGTACATTAACGGTGATGGAAAATAGAATGGATGGAATAGAAGATAAAGTTATAAAGATAGAAGAAAGTTTTGAAGAGAAAGTTATAAAGATAGAAGAAAATTTTGAAGAGAAAGTTTTGAAAGTGGAAAAGAATTTTGAAGAGAGATTTATGAAGATAGAAGAGAATTTTGAGGAGAAATTTAAAGAAAACTTTGATCAGGAGCTGAAAGGAAAGGTTTCAGAGATAGAAAGCAAGTTTAAGAGAATGGAGGAAGATCTTGAGAGGAAAATGAGAGAAGAGTGGAGCGGAGAGGTAATAGGGAATGATTTGCAGAGCAAGATTCGGAATCTCGAAGAAAAGTTAGAATCCAAGCCCCAGGAAACTGAAAGGAAAGAGAGAAGAAACCAGAATCACGAATTTATTAAGCTATCTACCTACGACGGCAGTTCCTCCTGGCATGTATATAAGACGCAGTTTTCCATCGTAGCTGAAGCTAACGGCTGGGACTCTACCGCCAAGTCGGTCCACTTAGCAGCAGCATTACGGGGAGATGCAGCCGAGATCCTGAGAAATGTTTCTAAAGAAGAAAGGAACGACTTCGAGGCCTTGACTAGAGCACTGGAGCTACGGTTCGGAGAGAAGTGTTCTAAGGACTATAGTCGCCTCCAGCTAAAGTCCCGTTACCAGAAAACGGGCGAAAGTTTGCAAGAGCTGGCAGCGGACATTCAGAGATTGTCACACCTAGCATTCTCAGACTGTCAAGCTGACACTCGAAACGACTTAGCTCTTCAGTACTTTATCGATGCTGTTCGGGATCCAGAAATTCAAAAAGCGCTGAGACTCTCCAACATCAGAGACGTAGAATCAGCTTTAGGCTATGCACTTAGGATAGAGGCAGCCCAACAAGCCTCCCGTAAAGACCGCCATACCATAAGAGCAGTCTCATTAAATGATACGCCTGCTGATGAGAATGAAATGAAGAGAAGTTTCGCAGAGATTTTAAAGAGATTGCGCA
Organism: Salticus scenicus; assembly: GCA_963930645.1. Lineage (NCBI taxonomy): Eukaryota > Metazoa > Arthropoda > Arachnida > Araneae > Salticidae > Salticus > Salticus scenicus. Next base: position 123,064,301 of record OZ005660.1, on the reverse strand, counting down.
GCCTGGAAAATAATATGGAAAAAAAGGATCGGAAGATAAAGTGCTGGGGCTGTGGAGGGGATGGTCATGTGAAGAGGAACTGCCCTGTACGACCAACTATAGGAAATCACCCGTCTTCACCATCACAGCAGGGAAACTAAGAGGAGGCCATCTCGCGGGGCGGAGGTTGCCTAAAATTAAAGAGCCCCAATTTACAGTATTTCATGTCTCATCGACGAGTGGCGGCGATAATGGACTTCATGTCTATGGCCAAGTCAACAACGCCACCTGCCGGATGATTCTGGACACGGGAGCCAACGTGACCATCATTAGAACGGATTTGGCTCAAGAACTAAAAGAGAAGATCATCTGGACGCCGCCCTGTGTTAAACTCCAAACTGTGACCGGAGACGAAATCAAAATATATGGGAAAATGAACTTGACTATCACTTTTGGGAATGCCAGTTACCATCATATGGCATATGTGGCAGATATAAGAGATCCTTTAATCATTGGAATTGATTTCCTGAAAAAATTTAACTTCCAATTAGACTTCAAGAATAATGAACTGCATTCGAGTTCGGAAGACATTGCTGTGTTCAACACTGAAAATCAAGACATTCAGACAATCTGCCAGATAACAGCCAAGTCTGAAATCTCCATCCCCCCACACACAGAGACCATAGTTTCAGGAACACCACCTACAAAGCAATACTTCCGCTATGGACTGATTGAATACCCGAATACCGACAATAGCCCAAGAGGAGTTCTGGTAGCTTCATCTCTAGTTGATCTCTCAAAGAGTACTATACCTGTGAGAGTCGCAAACATCAGCGATAAGGTCCGAACAGTGAAGAAGGATGAAGTGTTAGCAGCCTGCACTCCTGTAACATGCATAAACCGCCCCATGCAATCAACCGAATCCAAGTCTTCTGAGCAATTAACAACGGAACTACTCAAGAATGCAGAGTTAGGAAAGGAACAGAGATGCGCTGCGGAGAAGCTACTCCAAGAATTTAAAGACCTTTTTTCTCGAACACCTGAAGACGTCGGGCGAACGAACATCACCCAGCACAGAATTGATACAGGAAATCATCCTCCAATCAAACAACATCCAAGAAGACTTCCTTTTGCTAAACAGGAAGAGGTCACTGAACTTCTAAATGAAATGCAGCACAATGACGTCATCGAGCCATCAACGAGTCCTTGGGCCTCTCCCATAGTACTGGTGCGAAAAAAGGATGGTTCAACAAGATTTTGTGTGGATTATCGTCGTTTGAATGACATCACGAAGAAAGACAGTTACCCTCTTCCCAGAATTGACGACACATTAGACACACTTGCTGGCAATAAATGGTTCTCGACGTTGGATCTGAAGAGCGGTTACTGGCAAGTAGAATTACATCCTGATGATCGTGAGAAGACTGCATTCACCACGGGACAAGGACTGTGGCAATTTAAAGTTATGCCATTCGGATTATGTAATGCACCTGCCACCTTCGAACGCCTGATGGAGACAGTGCTAAAAGGACTTTCCTATGAAGCCTGTCTGGTGTATTTGGATGATATTATCATTGTGGGGCGCACCTTTGAAGACCATCTACGAAACATCCGAAAGGTGCTGGAGAAACTCAGAATGGCTAACCTCAAATTGAATCCAGGCAAGTGTAACTTGTTCCGTCGTGAAGTGAGCTACCTCGGCCATATCATCTCTGCCGAAGGTGTGAGAACTGATCCTGAGAAGATCTCTGCAGTCGAGAACTGGAGTCGCCCTGAAAATGTACACCAACTACGAAGTTTCCTGGGGTTATGCACTTACTACAGGAAGTTTGTCAAGGGTTTCTCAAATATTGCCAGACCACTGCACAAGCTGACGGAAGCCAAACAGAAGTTCCTGTGGACAGATGAATGTGAAAAAGCGTTCAAGCGACTTAAAGAGGCCTTAACATCATCGCCTATCTTGACATTTCCACAGCCCGACAGACAGTTCATACTTGATACAGATGCCAGCCATGAGAGTGTCGGTGCTGTTCTGTCGCAGGAAATTGATGGTCAAGAACATGTCATTGCCTATTGGAGTAAATGCCTGTCTAAACCGGAGCGAAATTACTGTACCACCAGGAAAGAGCTACTCGCCATCGTAAAAGCCATAGAACATTTCCATCATTACCTCTATGGCAGAAGATTCCTGCTCCGGACTGACCATGCATCTTTAACGTGGTTGCTCCAGTTCAAGAACCCGGAAGGACAGATTGCCAGGTGGATACAACGCCTCCAGGAATATGACTTCGAGATACGTCATCGTAAAGGGACTCTACATGGTAATGCAGATGCCTTGTCACGGAAGCCCTGCTCGGAAAGCTGCAAGTATTGCTCTAGAGCCGAACAGAAATACCTGCCGATAAATCCGGTTGCCTGCCAAGTTACTGTCTCAACACCATCAGATCAAGATCCCGATCCATGGAGTGACGAAGAACTTAGAAAATCCCAGTTGGAAGATCCTGACATAAAGCCAATATTACAGCTGAAGGAGACGACCAGCAACAGACCTACCTGGCAGGGCATTTCCAGATTTAGTCCCATTACGAAAAGTTATTGGGCACTTTGGGACTCTCTTCATATCAGAAACGGCGTATTATGCAGAAAGTGGGAATCTGATGATGGGAAAAGCTTCAGATGGCAGATTTTATTACCAAGATCAAAAATTCCAGCTGTTTTAGAACAACTGCATAGTAGCTCTACCGGAGGCCATTTTGGGGTAATGAAGACTCTGCAGAAAGTTCGGGAGCGCTTCTACTGGTGCAAGGCAAAGGAGGATGTGGAGAAATGGTGTAAATCCTGTGATGCTTGTGCGGCACGTAAAGGCCCGCAGAAACGAAGTCGAGGGAGACTGCAACGGTATAACGTGGGAGCACCATTTGAACGGATTGCAATCGACATCTTGGGTCCTTTGCCACGGACCTCCAGTGGAAATAAATACATCCTCGTCGTGATGGACTATTTCACCAAGTGGCCTGAGGCCTATCCCATTCCCAATCAAGAGGCATGCACAGTCGCAGAGGTCCTAGTGCAGCAATGGGTGTCAAGGTACGGCACGCCCCTACAACTTCATACCGACCAAGGTAGGAACTTTACCTCTGATGTTTTCAAAGGACTGTGTCAACTACTCGGCATAGACAAAACCCGGACTACACCCTTACATCCCCAGTCGGACGGCATGGTCGAGAGGTTCAATCGTACCATCCTCAATAACCTCTCACTTCTAGTATCAAGGAACCAGCAAGATTGGGACTTGAAGTTGCCATTGTTCCTGCTGGCTTATCGAAGTGCTGTCCATGAAACCACCGGCTATACTCCAGCCCAGATGCTGTTCGGACGTGAACTTCGTCTCCCTTGTGATCTCCTGTTTGGTTGTCCACCCGATGCGCCTTCATCGCCCGAGGAGTACATCCAAGATCTCCAGGCACGATTTGAGGACGTACACAACTTTGCTCGGGAGCGGATTAACATGGCAACGGAGAAAATGAAGACAAGGTACGATCTAAAGGCTACGCAACATGAGTTTCAGGAAGGAGAGAAGGTCTGGTTGTGGAATCCTGTTCGACGCAAAGGACTCTCTCCCAAGTTACAGTGCAGCTGGGACGGACCATACACAGTCTTAAAAAGGCTGAATGATGTAGTGGTGCGGATCACTAAAACACCTTCATCAAAACCGAAGGTGGTGCACTATAATAGGCTAGCCAAGTACCACAAGTAACGGTAAAATTAAAATTTAAAATGTAAATACTTGTAAAATTTGCGCATGCGCACTGTAAATATTTGTATATAAATATTTGTACATATTTGTGAATTTTGTAAATATTTCCCACTTAATTTATATTTCTATGTTATCTTTATGTGCAACTTAGTTTTTGTGTTTTAGATTGTGTAAATTTGTTTAGTTTCGCCTCTTGACCAAGGGTTGCACTGCCCGGGACGTGCAGTCCTTGGGAGGGGGGCAGTGTTACGAAATTGTAAATAATTGTGTTTATTTTTGTATAAATTCTTTCAAAGAGGCTTAGTAAGTTCATAAAGTGCTAATTTTGTGCATTTCTAGTCGTTTTAGCGTTGAAATAGCCTTATTTTCCCTTAAAAACGCATTAGAAAGCCCCAGTAATGCACGTAATGGATTTGGCGCCAAATTTGGCGACTTTTTCCCACCTTGGCGATTTTTTTGGCGACCTTGGCGAGAAAATCCTTATATGGGATATACCAAATATGGAAGCTGTAAGTTGATTGGTTGACCACTTTCTAGAGTTTTCTCGAAAAATCTGGGCTCCATGGAACAGCATATAAGGAGCGCTTCCTCGCCAAGGGCAGTTCAGTTCAGTTCAGATCTCCGCTAGCTTCGCTAGTGCTTGCATTGCTCTTAAGCCTCTTTGAGAGAGACTTGCTTCAAGTGTTATTGGTATACAGTTTGTACTGTGGATTTGCTATTGACAGCTGTTGTTTAAGCTGTGTTTACTGTTTGAATTGAAGCTGATACTTGGTTTATAGACCTGTATTTTTCTGGAACTTTCTGTGAATAAATTACTGAATTTTTGTACGTTTGGCCTTTCATTCTCAGACAACTCACGAACCCCCAAGTACGCAACAATATAAAGCGCAAAAAATTGTATGTTTGTGGAGGGTAATCTCTGAAACTACTGAACCGATTTAAAAACTTTTTTCTCTGACCAAAAGCTACACTATCCCCGATTGTTATAGGCTATATTTAATTCTTATAAAATAAATTTTAGTTTAAAATCTGAGCATTTTAATTAAAATCCCCATAAAAGCCATATTAGAAATGGAAATAATGAAATATTAAAAAATTTCGTTGCTGCCAACATAAAACAAACTTTTACATGTTCCTTTTATTTTTAAAATATCGTGACATGAAAAGAAAAGAAACATATTTGCACGTGAATTAAATTGAAATTCATATAAAGCTTTGTGAATGTTAAACTTACACGTTAAATCTGACGTCATTACAACTTTAAAAGTATTTATTTTTCTAATAATATAATTTGATATGATATGATATAATATAATGATCTAAACATTAATGTTTAAACTGATGTGTGCAAACGAAATTGGAATTTAAAAATAAATAAATAAATAAAATAAAATAAAATTAGAAATTCTAACTTCTAAACTTTTATTAAATTACTTATTTTAATTTATAATTGTTGCCAAAAAAATTTACGAGTTAATTTATTTTTCGACGTATAATAAAATATATTTTCACGCGAATAATATTATAAAAAGTGAATTAAAATAATATCATCTGCATTTCATTATGCATTTTTTAAAAGAATAATTGAGAAGTTTAAATTTATTTGGCGACTATTTTTAGCAACTAACAGTTATGACAAGTAGCTCAATATACATAGCGCATACAGCCATTACTGAAATGCAAATAGCATATAATTATTTGAGTTACATTATGTTGATTAGAAACCTATTTAACCTATGCTCTGTTCTAATATGTAAAGAGTTATGTATATGTAGAGAAATCCGATTTTTTTTTTTTTTTTTTTTTTTTTTTCCACTAATCAAAGGTTACACTGTCTGTATGTGCTAGAGGCTATAATAAATTTTGGTAAAGTAAATTTTTAATTCAAATGTTCAATATTTTAATTGAAAGCAAAGCATAGATTTGATATCTGTCGTCCTTGGCAATTTTTGTATTTGGCGATCGAAAACATAATACAGAAATGTGTATATTTTCGTATTAAATACGAGATCTATATTTTTACTTCAATTACCCTACTATCGTAGGTAGTGGATTGTATTCGGTCCAAAAATTCGATATAGAGTTTCACCTGATTTACACGTTTTAAGGCCTCCTGAGTCCAAAAAAGTAGTTTTTGCAATTGGTCAGTATGTGTGTATGTGTGTAATCTTCTGGCTGTCATATCTTCGAAACCAATAAAGGTAGAACTACGAAACTTCACAATTGATTCAGGACTGGTGTACAGATAAATTTTCCAAATTTTCGTGAAAATTGAAAAACCAAAATTGGGTCATCGAAAATCGGAAATGGGACCGTAAGCTTGTATCTCAAAAACAGCTCTAACGATTTTCTTAAAAGCTGCTATGTAAACAACCTATTAGATGCCCTGTTGAATGATATAGTTGGTTAGTTCAGGAAAATTGATAGGCGTTCTCTATAAACAGCTCAATTTCAGATCTCGCAAGTGCGTTCCTTTAAAAACGCCTGTACGAATTTTTTTCGAACTCGCCATGTTAACTTCCTATTAAATATCCTTTTGTATGTAATTATTGATTTTAGGTCAATAATTGAGTATGCTAAGTTTTGGTAAAAGTTGATATCTCAAAAACGGCTCTAACGTTTTCTTGAAAATTGTTTCAGTAATACAATATAGATAACCTTTCTCAAGTATTACGTGCTTATTACAGGAATATTAACAGTCATTCGGATTAGGTAGCTCAGTTTTAGATCTCGGAAATTCGTGTTTAAAAAAATAACTATCTATTTTTTCCCCCATTATTTTTTAACTAGCTATGTAAACTCTGTTGTATGCGTCATACGTGTATCAAGTTTCTCTTACTGGAAAATCTCAAAAAGTGCATATAATATCTCCAAAAAATTGTATATAATACGTATAATAGTGGGTAATGGAAGTCGTGTGGTTGTTTCACATCAGATTCTGTAATAGTATATAGTGTACGAATATTGTTTCATATTATTGATTTCTCCCTTAATATACATTATTAAAATAACCATCAATTATGGAAAAAATTAAATATATTTGCTAGAGGAACAAATAAATAATAATTAAAGCTATTATGACGTCAATTTTATCAAAGACATTTTCATGTCATAGGTTTATTTTTCAATATTTTTTATTCATGAGTAAAGAAATGTTTCTTTTTATGAAATAAATAAATAACATTAAGTAAAAATTGCCAACATTTAACAACTAATTAAAACAAATAATTGTAAAATTATATTTTGACTTTTCAGTTAATATTATTGCCTGATTGTAACATATAAACTGATATATTTCTTGATTTTTTACATGTCAATCTATCTTTAACTAAAATTTGTTCATCCGTGCGAAGCCGGACGGGTCAGCTAGTAATATATATTTATAGTGCAGCCCATTGTTTATAACGCGCCTATCGGGGGACAAAAAGTTTATCCGAATGAGTGACATAATGAGGCCCAATATAACGAAGGAGGAAGGATTACTGTATAACACTATGACATAATATGCATCCCGTTGAAAAAAAGTTCTATTTAGAAAAAGGAAAGACAAAGCTACTAAGGTTTGCAAGATTATTTTGTGATTTATAACCTATCATGACTATTATGGCATTACTAAAGGTGCTCTCAAAATGAATAAAATTTCCTTCTTTTTTTCTTTTTAAACCTTTTTCAGTTAGTGAAGAATAAAATAAACGGAACTTTTAGCTTGAATCCGAGCCCGAAGACTTGTGTAAGATTTTAGCCCGATCGGGCTCGGGTTGGGCCCATCTCATCTCTAATAGACAACATGACACACACACACACACAGGCAAAATTTTATGAAACACCATGACACACACACAGGCAAAATTTTATAAAGCTATTTTCGGCTTTCATGGTATGTGAAACATGATGATATCGCAAAATCGTTTAATTCTGACAAATTTACAGACGAAAGTCTGATTTTATTAATATATTCTTCGTAATTAATATTAATAATGCATAAAATAGTATTTATTATCTTTTGGAAAAAAGTTTATTTATTTTTTTTTTTTTTTTTTTTTTTTTTAAATAAACATTTTTAACCCTTCGCATTAATTTTTATATTGTTACGCCCCTGCATTATTTCCTTCTAAATTAAAGAGTAAAAAACTTAGCAAGCAGATACCATAAATTGCTTAAATACGTAACGAGTCTAGATAATGGTGAGAAGAACGATCATCCATCAGGCGAAAAATTTAGGCACGAGTATAGCATAAAAGTACCAACGTAAAAAACTGGGTTAGCAAAATTAAACAAATTGAAAATAACTCTTAATAAATGCTGGTGTGACATGAATTACTTGTTACAACTTGCCTTGATTTTGTAGGTTGACGTTTTCATGCTGCCATTGTATGTGCGTGCGTACACTTTTCCTCTAACGAAGGGCCGTGCTATGCTATTATTTCAATAGGAAACAATGGTGGCGATTTATGGTGCTTAGTAAGAAAGTTTTTTTTCCTTTTACCATTATCTATCTATATATATATAATTAAAATATTAGCTAAACACTGATACTGAATATAAACAAACAGGTAATGCTCCATTGTTCATCTTCTTATAAAATTCATTAAATAAACTATGGAACTTCTAAAATTATAATAAATTATATCAAGTAGTTATAAAACACTTACATCTTAAATACTGTTATATTACATGGTTAGTTAAAATTATCATTCAAAGACAATAACAATGGGATTAATCATAATAAGCGAAATGTGTTAGTTAAGTTATTGACCTAGAAAATCGGTGCACTAATTAATGGGCAGACCATATTAATAATTCACATAATTACATCAGACCTGCCAAACTTTCGGCTTTTTGGATGGATGCTAATATTATTTTACAGAAATATTTGTTATAATTAATCAGAGAGAATTTCCATTGTAAATATGACGAATATTTAAGTAGAAAATTTTTTGTATTCAAAAGGCCAGAGGATTGGTAACTCTGCTACATGTTTATTTAAGTAACGCTTCATTCAATTTTTTAGTTTATAGCTTTCTCCAATGCTAAATTTCTTAACACACCCTATTTAAAAGCATATCAGTTAATTTATCGTATAAGATAAGGAATAACGGAAACATATTTACTTACCAAACAGACTGGTAAAACTTATTTACGAAATAACTATCACAGCTAATCATTTATATTTTGACAATAATCATAAAACTAAATCTAATGATTTTATTTAAGCTGCGCTGAAAGAATCTAACGCAAATGAAAACTTAAACCGAAACTTTTATCGGCTCTCGTCGATGTGTAATCAGCTTCAAATAACAAAAAATATTCCAGAATGATACCTATACAAGAATTTTTCTCTACGCATAGGCAGTGCTACCAGATTGAGGGAAATTTCCCTCAAAGTGGGAAATTTTGATGTGATTTAAGGTTTTGAGGGAAAAAGGGAAATTTCATCTCAAAAAAGGGAAATTTTATTTTGTTTTAAGGCATTTTTTTGTTAGATTTTTTTTTTATCCGAACTAGTTTCTCTACATGATGTGAGCTTTTAAAAGCAGTTTTTTTTTCCGTCTTTTTTTAAATCAGCGCAGTTTTTTTAAAATCTAAAGTGACTTTGAAAGAATTTAGAGAATTAGTTTTATTCGGCCTACTCATTCAGAACACTCCCTGTTTTTCTCAGATCTAGGCTTCCTCAGAAATATACCTATGCAGAGCATTCTACCCACGCCTGGGCCCAGTACGCAAGGCTTTAGTCATCTCTTAATTGAATAATATATTTTTTAATAGTGAACTTCAGTAATCATATGCAGACTTTTATTCTATTAAATAATTAAAATTAACGATTAAAAAAAAAAAAAAAAAAAAAAAAAAAAAAACAGTATTCAATTAAACAACCTCTAGAATGTGTGGATAATTTGCCTTAACCTTTACACCAATATCATCACCATATTTAGTGCAAATTATTTTAATAATAATGGCGTTTTAAAGCCTTGCATGTTGCGCAGTTGAGGGAAATTTTTTAGCGAAATGAGGGAAATTTTAATGTTTCCATCTGGCAGCACGGCGTAGGTACATTCACATTCATCAGTTTTGTTCAGTATGTAGGTATGACAGACTGAGTTTTTGAGGGTACCTTTTCTTCTTAGGACATTCTCGGATTCTCGGGATATCTTAAAGATGAAAATTCGTTCTACGGGGTACGGGCATCCTGAGCACTAGAGTAGGGATTTTTATCATTAATGTAGGGACATTTCGAGCTACCCGTAGGAACATGTGGCAAAATTTGAGTTACCAAGCAGTGTTGCCAGATTGGGAATTTTGCCCCCATTACGGGGGATTTTTCGGGTTTCTGGCCTGGGACATGAAGCTACATAATAGGTCACTGTAGTACGAACTCTGACTTTGGTGATTTTAATGCATATAATTTTTTGTACAGGGACACAAAGAAGAATTCTTTATCATTATGGTCTATGGGCTCAAATTATTTAAAGTGCAATGGCTTCTAAAAGTTAAAATTACGAAAATTTATACACATGTTATAAGTCACCGTCTTACGAACTGTATAGATTTTAATGAATGTAGTACTTATTCTTTTTTTTTTACAGGTTTTTATCATTGTGGCCTATGGGCTAAAATTATTTAAAGTGCAATAGAACCTAAATGCCTTATTCGAATAAATTGAAATTTTACATACATGCTATAGATCACCGTCACACGAACTGTATGAATTTTCATTAATCTAGCATTTATAGATTTTTACAGAAAGTGCAATAACGTTAAATTAAATAACGTGCTATATGCTACATCCTACTATAATTTTCACTTTTGTTTATTTAACAACTTTTCTTACTTTAATTTATTTAAACAACCGATAATTACTTAATGTTCGGAAAATCGAGTGGAGTTACTTCAGATATTTGTTTTTCCCGAACATACATATATGTAAAGAAAGTATTGTAATCATAACAAAAATTCGACTTTCAGATTTTGATGCATCTACACGTTTTGTAGTCTCTTGAGCCCTAATTCATTTTTGTTATTTTTACGGTAATGTATGTGAGTAAACACAGCACAGTAACGTCTAAACGCTTTGACCGAGTGACCAAATTGTTTATAAGAATGTTATTAAGGTCATCGTAGCACGAAATGCATAGATTTTAATAAATGTAGCACTTACAATTTTTTTTTTTTTTTTTTTTTTTTTTACAAGGACACAGAAATATTCTTTATCATTGAAGAATGATCCATTTTTATCAGTTCGAAATTATTTATTTCCGGAAGAGTCCTTTAAATTATTTTATTCCACGCATTTTGATGTTTTTATATAGTTTATTGACACACATAATCAACGGCACATATATGAATACAAAACAATGATAATTAAACTTGATGACTGCAAAGCATAATAGTTAAACACGGTGGCACATGATTGCTCCTTTCGGAGTTACGTTGCAACTGCCTTCAAATTCTCTTGCGAGCGAACTTAGAGACCCTATATTAGAAATAGACTGGGCACTGACTGAAAGTCGGCCATCTTAGTGCAAAACAGTGGTGCCAGATTGGGGGACATTTTTATTCAATATCCAGCACTAAAGTTTAATTGTAACGGTTACCTAATCACTTCGAAGAACAATTGTCTATTACGCGTATCAGATATCACTTCTCAAAATTATTGGTGCTAGTTGAATAATAAAAATCCCCAATCTGGCAACACTGGTGCAAAATCGGACCGATCCCCGTAGAATGTAACGTTTTTTTTTTTTTTTTTTTTTCCCGCTATTGACACTTTACTTTACAGCCTAAATGGAAGAATATTGTATTAAATTTGCTCACAGAAAGTCGTGCATGAATATAAATATGTAATATTTTCCTCTTAGAAAAAATAATTTGAAGAGAAACGGATATCTTTTTAAACCTTCGATAAGATATGGTTACTTTTCCAACTCCGATCGGAAAGTAGAACAATTTTAGTTATATATTTCTATATTAAGCAAAATGCGTTAACTGTGAAAGTAATTTTCTACACTGTTTCTTCTGAGGACATACATTGTATATAAAAGAAAAGAAAAAAAAAGTAAATTTTTTACAAAAATATGGTAGCAATTTTAGTTTTTGTCAGGTAATTGGTGAAGAAATGTAAAACTATGGCAGTAGATATTATGTAGTACATATTTTATTTAGTTCAACGATGCGTTTTATTATTAGTAATGACGTAATTATTTCTTTTTGTAAAAATATTAACAAATACGTAAAAAATAAAAATTTAATTAATAAGAATTTGTAAAAATTTCAACTAATATTTTTAGAAAATAAAAAGTATGTTTTTATTTATTTTATTTACGTCTAATTATTTAATTGGGTTTGTTTATTTATTATTTTTTAAAAATAATTTATAAAGAAAAATAATTTATTTAAATATTATGTATAAAATTTATTATGGAAAATATTATTTAAAAGAAATTTATATTTCGTATGCTAGTAAAAAATGTACACTTTCTTTTCTTTATTTTTATCATTTTTTTTTTATTTTAAGAAAGCGGATGCATTTTGCGTACTAGCAATTCATTAAAAAATACTTTTTAAATATAATTTTTTTAAATATGTATTTAAAATATATTAGAAAAATGCATGCCAAAATTTCACATTTAGTGTCAAGAAAATTTTATTTTCCTTATAAAATAATCAATGAGATAATTTAAATCAAAGATACATCAAAATGCATTAAAATATAGCATGCAGCATAGCAGAAACCAAAGTATTTAATACGTATTACATAATAATTAAAGCATTTTATGTTTTAGAAAATTTTTAAAACAAATGCAATTTAACTGCTGATAATGTAGTGTAATTCATAGTAAATTCTGCTGCAAATATGGCGCAGAATAATAAAAAATTCTTGCTCAGCGTAATGGCAAGCAATGCAGCAGCTGGCACTTATATGGCGGATTTCGTAGAAAAGTGAACTCTCCGAGGCGCGTCTTCTGTCGAAGTGGTACAGAGTTACAGCAATTACAATTATTCGATATCACAACGTCTAAACGCTTTATTCGAATGGACTGAAAATATATATACATGACTATTTGGAGAAAAATACTCCAACACCCTATTATAATTTTTTCTTTTGTTATTTAACGACTTTTCTTATTTTAATTTATGTAATTAACAACCGTTAATTACATTTTGTAATTAACGGTTAGTTACATTATGTAATTAACAACCGTTAATTACATAATGTTTTAAAAGTCGAGTGGAGTCATTCCAGATTTTTCATTCTTTAATAAACATGTATTTATTCAAAATCAGAAAGTGAATAATAGTGTATCACCGCATGGATAGGTTTTGTGTAAAGTATTTTGCATGTATTGCTGTCTTCATCTTAATTTTTAATTTTTAACAAGAGTTTTAACACTCTGTTTAAAAGTAATTATATCTCAGCATATTTCATATCTTATAGAATGAACGTATAAATTTATTCTTGCATTCATCCTTATACAGGACATCAATTTATTTTATTCCAGTAAAAGCCAAGAAAATTACCATTCTTGCTTCTTATTACCAACCAAAGTTTTGATGAAAATTTCATTACCAGTTATTGGACTTTCAAGTATAAAAAGCTGCCATTTAACAGCCACAATAATTTCTTGAAAGTGTTTTGTAAACAAATCAACAGTTAAATGAATAAACTCTTTTTCAGTATATCAAAGTGAGAGAGTCACGCTTTCAAAGAAATTATCTAGTGATACATATATATATATATATATATATATATATATATATATATATATATAAATATATAAAACATGTATAATGTTTATTAATATATATATATATATATATATATATATATATATATATATATTTATAAAATAAAATAAAAAATGTGGAGGTTGGGATGGAAGATGTTTGATTAGGGAGGAAGGGTGGTGTTGTATGGTTGGATGGTTGGGAGGGATGATGAATTTAATTTAAAAAAAAAGGAAGCATAGTATTATTGCAATTGCAGGATACATATTCTTTTTCTGGTTGATATTATGAAAGATTTTTTTCCTATTTAAAATTTGTTTAATTATTCACACTTCAGATTTCATTAAATGAATAATAAAATTTGGTGGTTTCATTAAAAAAATTAAAGAAAAAAAAATCTATAATTAATAATAATTAATTCACCAATACTCATAATGTCTTAATCATGACATGTTGGCTTTTGGATGAGATTGCTTAAGACTAAAAATTTAACTCAACTAAGTAAAAATTCTAAGTTAAACCGTACATTTTAAGTATTTACCTAAAACTAAATCTCTTTTTTCACGTGAGATGGCGCTTGCTCACGCTACGTTGAAGGTTAAAAATAAACTGAACTTTAAAAAGGTTAACTTAAAAATTAAAAATCACCTTTTTAAAAGCTTTTAAAGATTAATCACTATCAAATAATGCAATCAATTAAAGTATTTCGGTAGCACCTAAATCGATTAATCATTTCTAAACTTTTAATCTTTTCTTTTTACTTATGTTCGTTTGGCAACTTGTTTATTTCTACTATTTCCGTAAGTAACGTTTAACATGTGGATCACTTAAATTACTTATTCCTTGTTTAAATTTTGGTCTGTGTTATTGATTAATTTAATTTCCTTTTTTATTTTGTTTTGTTGCAAGATAGAGACTTGAGCTGTATATTTGCTGGAATTAGCTGTACAGTTTTCCAAAATCTTGCATATGCTGATAGAAATGCAAATTTCCTAATGAGTGAACATTTCTATTTTTCAGCATTTAAAATTCCAATTGTCAATTCATGAATTTCATTTTTTTTTTCCTTTCAACCGAGCTCTTTGGTGATTTTATCCTTTCTCTTTTCTCTGAAATGTTGACTGTTACTAATAATACAAAGTTTTTGCAAATTCTCTCATCGTTGGGCTTATGTGTTATGTTAGTGTCATTTCTCTTCTGCGTAAGTACTTTAACATGTTTTTAATAATCATTGGTACTCAAATTAAATTATTACCGTGACTATTTTTAATCGAAATAAATCTCAATTAAAATTTAATTTTATGTTGGTATCTTCATCTATCTATTGTCCGCTGAGTGTTACAATGGTACTAAATAATTCAAATTATATATATATATATATATATATATCAGTAGATAATTTCTTTATTTATAATATATTTATATATAAATCTCAAACATTCTGTCCTAAGATAATGTACATCATATATTTATCAGCAACAGTAAAACATACTGGAAACATTTTCTGTTGAGAGTTTTTCCATATTTCCACATAAAAGAAAAACCATAAAAATTTAGAACACAAGCTGGATTGCTGTCCTTGAGGAGGTCTATCGTTCCAGTGGCTTTTTATTTCATATTAGTTCAGTCCCTGTAATGGAGTCCCATAAAATGTTTAGTACTGGTTTATCTAGACAAAAGAATCGAGCAAAGTACATATAGAAGAAAAAACAAAAATGGTCAGACATCACCATATTCTGGTCCGGGTGTTTTGGACGCCATTTTTCAAAATGACTGACACTGATTTTATTTTGTTTACATACATATACATATATATACAGTCGGTAACAAAAGTGTCCGAACACTAGCAAAAATTCCTATGTAAAAAAAGTACACTTCATATGGTTCTGTTAAATAAATCCTTATCGAATCATGTTCTTAAACTGACTAAGAAGAGGATTCAATAAGGATTTATTTCACAAAACCGTGTGAAGTGTACTTTTTTTACATAAGAATTTTTGCTAGTGTTCGGACACTTCTGTTACCGACTGTGTATATATATATATATATATATATATATTTCTGGCAGTGTGACAATCATAATCATCATTTAGGTGTCTAAATATACGTTTGGCAAGAAATTGATTAAGATGGTTTGTGAAGTTGCCTATATACTATTTATTAAACAAAATCAGCATCAGGAGTTTTACAGGATTCCTCTATTAAAGGGTAAAATACGCAATTTGAAAACTGGCGTACTTTACTGTAATATTATGCTGATACGTTCTAAAAACTGGAAGAAATGTTCATTTCATGAAGATAATTTTTTTACAGGTAAACTAACAAAATGAAAATGGATGATCAACAAAGAATTAGAATAAGATTGGCAACTGTTCAAGGGGGGGGGATGCTTTATTTGACATAGAAAAGTGCATTATTTGCAGCTTGGTGCAGATTAAATGTACCATAAAGTTTGTTTGGAACCATATTTAAGAAAAATGTGAATATGCTATGAAAAATATTAAAGAACAGAAAACCATTCACCAAAAGATGTAGCATTTGAAAAAGAAATGAAAATATACAGACTCTAAATATAAAAGAGAATATGGCTTTCCACTAACGGAAATCCGTGAATTGTTAAGTGAATTGGCTGATGGAGACGTAATTAGAAAAAATGAAGTTAAACTAAAACTGCAAAGACATTACAAAGGTGAAATAAGCTTCAACTCTTCTGATAATAAAAGTGAGTCATAGATGATTTTCTCGCCAAAACTAGAGATAGAGGAAATAGTCACACATATGAGAAACGTAAATAACATAAATGCTGCTGCAAAAGAAATCAGAGTGACTTTACAGAAAGTATATTTTGGACTCACTAATAAATTCTGTGATTCAGGTGAACTAAAGGCATTATGGATGGCTACTGAGATGCTTGATAAAATGTTAACGTTTTTGTCTGCATTATTAAACACTGACAAAGATTTGTTGCTATCAAATACTACGAATTAAGAATATTTCTATCCAGATCAGCTCGAAATGGACACACAAGATGATGATGATGAATGCGATGTTGAACATGGTGCAACCTGTCATGATAGGCAAATGGCTGTATCTGTTAGAGTAATGCACCGATATTGTATTACTTCATTCATCGCGCCATGAAACAAACACCTCTGCAGTTTATGGTTGGTCATGCCATTTATGATAAGTGTAAAAGTCGAGATATGAATAGAGCATTAGTTTCTGTGAGCTACGAGGAAGTGTTGCGTAAATGACAGCAATTACAAGCATATGCTATACAAGAAGCAGAAATGATAATACACGTTTGCCAAGCAAGGAAATTCACATGATTACATATCCATTGTGCTAATTGGAAATTGCCATGATTACATATTCATTGTGTAAAAGTTGTCATCCACAGTATTGGAAAGTTTCTACTGGGAAATGATGCAAGGGAAGCACTAAATGAGTGCAAAGTGTTTGATGTAAAAACAGCCGAATCAGTAATGAATGGAACTCACTATGTCAAACCTTTTGCAGGCTTACTGATTCTTGAAGAAGCTATAATGAGTGTTAAATGGTCAGTTCATGGAAACGTAATACCAAGGAAAGATATGAGTTTACCATTCAACATGCCCAGAATTTAAAATTAATTATTTCAAATAAGAATGTGAATACAAGCTCTACCGAGTTCAGGGAACTTTTAGAATCAGTAGAAGCTTTGTACAAAAACTTCCACAAATTTAGTAGAGGTTGGGCTACAAAGTCCGAAATGTGTAGGTACCGGAATACATTCCTTTACTTGTAAACTTGTTGAATTTTATAATAGCAGCTGACAGAAGTGGTGATTAGGATTGAAAAACTTCGGTTGATTCCTAGATTAGAGGGGCACTTTCTGCTTGGCGAACTTCCGTAGCGATAAAGTGCCAATGCTTGTAAACATAACATAACAATTCTATTATGACGCAGTATGGAGAGATTTGATTGGTTCTTTTGTTTTTTATTGATCTGAGTGTATTTTACATTGCACTAGAGCTAGATTATGGGGAATTAGGCTATATTTGATTGGTTCATTTGTTTTTTTATTGATTTGAGTGTATTTTACACTGCACTAGAGCTAGATTATGGGGAATTAGGCTATATTTAATTGGTTCATTTGCCTTGAGTATATTTTACATTGCACTAGAGCTACATTACAGGAAATTATGCGATATTTCATTGGTTTATTTATTTTAAGTGTATTTTACGTTGCACTAGAGCTACATTATGGGAAATTAGGCGATATTTGATTAATTCATTTGTTTTCAGTGTATTTTAGGTTGCACTACAGCTACATTACAGGAAATTATGCGATATTTCATTGGTTCATTTATTTTAAGTGTATTTTACGTTGCACTAGAGCTACATTACGGGGAATTGGGCGATATTTCATTGGTTCATTTGTTTTCAGCGCATTTTACGTTGCACTAGAGCTACATTATGAGAATTTAGGCAATATTTGATTGGTTCATTTCTTTAGAGCACATTTTACGTTGCACTAGAGCTACATTATGGGAAATTAGGCGATATTTGATTGGTTCATTTGTTTTCAGTGTATTTTAGGTTTCACTAGAGCTACATTACGGGGAATTGGGCGATATTTCATTGGTTCATTTGTTTTCAGCGCATTTTACGTTGCACTAGAGCTACATTATGAGAATTTAGGCAATATTTGATTGGTTCATTTCTTTAGAGCACATTTTACGTTGCACTAGAGCTACATTATGGGAAATTAGGCGATATTTGATTGGTTCATTTGTTTTCAGTGTATTTTACGTTGCACTAGAGCTACACTACGGGAAATTAGACGATATTTCATTGGTTCATTTGTTTTCAGTGTATTTTACGTTGCACTAGAGCTACATTATGGGAAATTAGGCGATATTTGATTGGTTCATTTGTTTTCAGTGTATTTTAGGTTGCACTACAGCTACATTATGGGAAATTAGGCGATATTTGTTTGGATCATTTGTTTTGAGCGCATTTTACGTTGCACTACAGCTACATTATGGGAAATTAGGCGATATTTGTTTGGATCATTTGTTTTGAGCGCATTTTACGTTGCACTACAGCTACATTATGGGAAATTAGGCGATATTTGTTTGGATCATTTGTTTTGAGCGTGTTTTACGTTGCACTACAGCTACATTATGGGAAATTTTGGTCTTAACATGCGCGATAGTTATTGCCGCGGAGCCGAGTTACGTGCGTTTTCGGATTCATGCACAGCGAGGTAGGGGTGTCCAGTGATGTTTTTTTGGTTTTAACGTGCGCGACAGGATTGCCGCGGAGCCGAGTTACGCGCGTTTTCGGATTCATGCACAGCGAGGTAGGGGTGTCCAGTGATGTTTTTTTGGTTTTAACGTGCGCGATAGTGATTGGCGCGGAGCCGAGTTACGTGCGTTTTCGGATTCATGCACAGCGGGGTAGGGGTGTCCAGTGATGTTTTTTTGGTTTTATATGCGCGACAGTGATTGCCGCGGAGCCGAGTTACGTGCGTTTTCGGATTCATGCACAGCGAGGTAGGGGTGTCCAGTGATGTTTTTTTGGTTTTAACGTGCGCGATAGTGATTGCCGCGGAGCCGAGTTACGTGCGTTTTCGGATTCATGCACAGCGAGGTAGGGGTGTCCAGTGATGTTTTTTTGGTTTTATATGCGCGACAGTGATTGCCGCGGAGCCGAGTTACGTGCGTTTTCGGATTCATGCACAGCGAGGTAGGGGTGTCCAGTGATGTTTTTTTGGTTTTAACGTGCGCGATAGTGATTGCCGCGGAGCCGAGTTACGTGCGTTTTCGGATTCATGCACAGCGAGGTAGGGGTGTCCAGTGATGTTTTTTTGGTTTTAACGTGCGCGATAGTGATTGCCGCGGTGCCGAGTTACGTGCGTTTTCGGATTCATGCACAGCGAGGTAGGGGTGTCCAGTGATGTTTTTTTGGTTTTAACGTGCGCGATAGTGATTGCCGCGGAGCCGAGTTACGTGCGTTTTCGGATTCATGCACAGCGAGGTAGGGGTGTCCAGTGATGTTTTTTTGGTTTTAACGTGCGCGATAGTTATTGCCGCGGAGCCGAGTTACGTGCGTTTTCGGATTCATGCACAGCGAGGTAGGGGTGTCCAGTGATGTTTTTTTGGTTTTAACGTGCGCGATAGTGATTGCCGCGGAGCCGAGTTACGTGCGTTTTCGGATTCATGCACAGCGAGGTAGGGGTGTCCAGTGATGTTTTTTTGGTTTTATATGCGCGACAGTGATTGCCGCGGAGCCGAGTTACGTGCGTTGTCAGATTCATAGCTTTATACAGCCATGTTTCTTTGTTAGTTCATATACCTTAGGGGTATGTCCCAATTCAACCTCCGTCGTTACAGGGGCCGGATCCGTGAACTTTTAAAACAGAGAAGCTTTAAATTGCTGTAATGAACTAATTATGCATGTATTTTTTTTTTTTCCAAATTTAATTAATAAGCACTGAAAATAAAATTTGAATATTAAATAGTTTACTTTCTATAATTTTTTAAAAAATTATAATAATGCGAATAAAGTAAACGTTGTCTGTAGAAAATGCGGATATTTGGTTGCCGAACTTAATCCCCACAACGTAGCTCTAGTTCGACGTAAAACTCACTCACTCAATCACTTTTTGGTCAAGTTTATGAAAACTAGGGAATTTTCCGCTTCGCTGAAATGTAAGTGTTAATGAAAAATTCGAAACGAAAGCGCATCATTTGATAACTTGAAAATATGTTTTTTATTTTATTTGTATATTCTCATAATTTTTATACCGATGTGTTTCGATTCATTTGAATGCGGTTTTAGAATCCTCGAATGTTACGAATTAACTGAGCGCGAAGTGAAATGTTTGATATGTGATTTACGTATTATGGAGTCAACAGAAATTTCAAAATGGGAAATAAATAAATAAATAAATAAAATTCATATATTGTAAGTTTTCATGCTTTTTTAATTACTTTTAAAGTTATATTTTTATTCTGAATTTTCATTTATTTAATTACATTTATTATTGTGTCGTTGAAATTAATTTGCTCTTAAAACTTCGATGACAAAACGTGTATTTTGTTAAGTATTTGCTTATTTATTAAAATATTGTAGTTAAAAAGTTAAATAACCATCGCCCTTTTATGAAATTTCTTCGATAATTTTATTTAATTGCGTTAAATGGTCGTCTGCATTAATATTTATTTCATTTAGAACGTAAACAAACGTTTTGTAAGTTAAAAAGTTAATTAACCATCGCCATTTTATGAAATTTCTTCAATAATTTTATTTAATTACGTTAAATAGTCGTCTGCATTTATATTTATTTCATTTCGAACGTAAACAAACGTTTTTTCAGGTTGCCGTAGGATAAATTCATTACCTTGGTTCGTTGGCGAACGGATAATATCGCCAAAATGTAAACAAACGCCAATGCCCCTCTATTCTAGGAATCTGCCAAAACTTCTACTTGTGATCTGTGAATTTGGTAGTATAAACTATTTACGATATGCATCATGGTACTTAAAAAAAGTGAGATGGTTAGAAGAAGAATATCCTGAAGTGTACCAGGAATTTAAAACGGATCATTTTGTAGTTAGACAAACCAAACGATCATTTAGTGCAGTTTCATTAGACATGAAATTAAACAAACTATTCAAAGATTTAAAAAGAGCTCTAAGGAGCTAATAGGACAGAAAAAGACAAAAAATGTATGTGACGAAATAGGAATTAGTGTATCAAGAAGAGCTAGGAATAAGTAACTGTTTCTAAGAAATACTATGTGCTAATGACAGTGGTTACAGTGAGATAATTCTTCATCGCGAATTTTCAGAAAAATTGAGTACCAATATGTCCATATAGGTTAATGTGCTTTGTGAATTTATGATCAGTAGAGGCAATCCATATTAAAAATCCAACCAAGTGCAGCTTCATAGTTTTATTAACAAGAAATAGTTGGAAAAATGCAAGCAAGTTTACGGGCAAATCCCGGCAGCAGAGATTTCAGGCAAAGCGGCAAAGCCCGTAAAAAACTTTTGGACTATAATATCCATCCTTTATTTTACGTTATGACAAATATGCAATTTTGAATTAAACTAGGAAAACAATAGCTCTTTTATATCAATCTCTATTTGCATGAATGTATAACTAAACTCTCTCAGCCAATAAAAATACAATTATATTTTCAGTTTCAAATATAAAGTTATTCTTAAATAATGTCACTGAAAAGCTAACACTTTACATTTGAAGGGATTTGACCGTTATAGTTTGGTAGCAAATTTGAGCAAATTACGTAGATTGATGGATTTTGCCCGTAAAAAAGTTATACTTTAGAATTATTCTTACATGGCATCAATTTACGGGCTATGACCATATCCGCGTTTGTAATGATCGATAGATGGCGCTTTTTCAGCTTTTGTTGTTAGTAAATATAATAGCCACGTGTATTTATTATTGTTGTTTTTGTTATTCTACTTAATATTCGTACTATAATTTCTCCGCCATTACATCATGGAAAATTGATTGCTTTTGGGAAAAAATATTTCAGTTTATTCAAAGTTGGATCGGAAGTAGATTTTTTAACCTAAGTTGAATAAATATTAGTTTCAAATCATCTGATTAATTCTTCACTTCCATTAGCCGAAGGAACTGAAATTTTATATTTGTCATTTGGAAATAAATGAAAGCTTAATTCTGGATTTCTTGATCCTTTGGAGTTACACTGTAGCGCACAACAGTATGTGTTATCTTTTTTACCGGATTTATTCATTTTTATTCAATAAATACATGTGAAACTAAACATCGGCAAGCAATGGCGGATTGATGAAAGCCAAATTAAAGCATGTTAATTGTAATTTCACCGTAGTCCACCAGAGGGCGAGCATTTCATTACAATCGCGGATAGTTAGCAAAATGGTCATTTCTCGTAAATAATAGAAAATTTGTAATTAATTTGTGTTCAATGTTTTTTCTCTTCAAAAAAGAACATTTATCATTTAATCAAGACTTTTATTTCCGTGTTAAAAACTTTCAGCGTAAGTGTATCTCAGATATATGCCACTAAAACTGCGGAGTTAGTTTATCTGTATATGTGATGCGTCTACATGTCATGTAGTGATTTTTTTTGTCTTTCTTTCGAATATGTAGTTTCAAAGGAAAGTAGCTTTTTTTGCTATCAGATCTCTTTTAAATATATAAAACGACCCATTTAACTTTAAATATATACTTAATATGTAACATAGATAATCATAATTCTTCCATTAAAATTACAAGAAGTTAACAGTGCTCATTTATTGATGAACCAACTTGCACAAAATAAAAATTAGTTACATAAGAAAATTAAGTACTTTATAGGTGCAAAACAACAGAAGATGATTTGTTATAACATCTAGTTGTGCACCTCCCTTTTTGGACTTTGTATGATTTTCCGTTTTGGAGATATTTAGGAAAATTAGGTTCATAATGACCAAAAATACATAGGTTTTGGACATAATGTATAAAAAAACGGTAATAACTCAAAAACGGTTTGGACAAATCTTGCAATTTAACCGACTTCCCCCACTAGCTAGACATTTGAAACTTTCAAAAAAGCTCAGAACACGTTGACAATGCATTTTTTAAATATTTTTAGCCAACTGTTTAGGATCCCTGCTGCCTTCAGCAGCGTTTATGTGATTGAACAGAAAATTTATTTAACTAACTTCCCGACTAGCTAGACATTTGAAACTTTCAGACTAGATCAGAACACGGTGAAAATACATTTTTTTAATACTTTTAGCCAACTGTTTAGGGTCCCTGCTGCCTACGGCAGCGTTACCAGAACAAATCTTGAAATCGATTTTTAACTAACTTCCCGACTAGATAGACGTTTAAAACTTCCGGAAAAGCTCGAAACACGGGGACAATGCACTTTTAAATATTTTTAGCCAATTGTTTCGGGTCACTGCTGCCTTCGGCAGCGTTTATATGGTTCAGCAGAAAAATTATTTAGCTAACTTCCCGACTAGCTAGACATTTGAAACTTTCAGAATAGTTCAGAACACTGTAAAAATGCATCTTTTTAATACCTTTAGCCAACTGTTTCGGGTCATTGCTGCCTTCGTAAGTGTTACCAGTACAAATCTTGCAATCGGTTTTTAACTAACTTTCAGAAAAGCTCAGAACAAGGTGATAATTAATTTTTTTTAAATATTTTTAGCCAACTGTTTCGGATCCAATGTCAATGTTTTTTAATATTATGTATATTTCTAAAAGTGTATAAGGAAGTCATGTGGTGCCCACATTAGATTTTTATTTATGATTATTTGTAATTAATAATTTCTTATTTTGGTAATTTGCATATACGACCAGAATCCGCCATCTTGTTACCTTGTTTTCGATTTTTTTTTTTTTTTTTCATCTTGTTTGTATACTGATCTTGTTTTAATTTCTGATTTATACAGTACCTTTTAAAATAATTCATTACTTTTATTTAAAATTAATAATTATTTTTATGACTTTGCATGTACGCGCCTGGAGTCCGCCATCTTGATCCCCTGTTTCTCATATTTGTTGCATTACATCTGCATACTGGTACAGTTTGAAATTTTTTCTTTATACAAAATTACATTTTTAATTTTTTTTCCATTTATAATTAATGATTTTTTATTTTTATTAATTTGCAGAGTGCCAGGAGATTGCCATCTTGTTTCCTTATTTATCAGTTACATTATTGTAACAATGCTTACATAAACTGCGGCTTATCTTCCGGTGCTGTTTATCTTAGAGTATTATTTTATTTAGCAACATTTTAATAAGCTGCGGCTTATCTACACTAAATTACGGTAATTGTTTTGGTGTTGCTTTTATCAATTTATACCCTGCTGTAAAGATTCTGTGCGTATTCTGCTACCATAGATATTTTCAAAACATTATTCAAAGAGTATAATACCCTTGAGGATTTTAGAATAAAAATAAAATTATTTGATTTATTATATTGAATAAAGAAATTGTTTGCTAAACATGGTGGATTTCATGAATAAAATAGGATATTAAGTCCATTTTTCCCTTTTCAACTAACTCAATTATTCGTTTCAGATAAATTGGAGTTGAAGGCTGGTTTTTATACTAACTATATGTGAAAATTCTGCCTTCCACTCCAATTTATCTGAAATGAATTTTCAGAGTTGATGAATAAAAATTTCTGAATTAACTCAATTATTTTTTATTTTTCTCGATAGAAAAATGTGAAACACACAAAGTAATATAACACCACATTATATTTAAAAAAAATGTTGTATAGCATTAATTAAAAAAGAAATTTAAAAGAAAAAAAGAAGTAAGCGAAAGATAATTCTGATTTTTTACACATGTTATATGCTTGCCAAGTTATTCAATTATCTTTTGTATAATTTTTTGAAATTATATACATTTAATGAAAGTCCTGTTTGTGCAAATTAAAATTTCAGATGAGTCAGTGAAAATGTGTCTTTTTTTTTTTTTTTTTTGTCATGTTTGTCACGCTACCTTATAAACTATAAATTATTTTTTGTTTTATGTCAAAAGTTTAGTATATATATAAGGCTAAGTGATTTCCTTGGACTCTGTGTGTGGACGCAAGTTGTCACCTAATTTTCATACGTTAGATGATTTTAAAAAATCTAATTATCCGATCGATAAGCTGTTTAATCAGACGGATTCAGAAAAATCTCCCCTTTCATTTGGTACCTTATTTGTAACGAATTTTTGATTAGATTTTTTAAAATTAATTAAAATATGAAAATAATAACCTGGTAATAGGCTTAAAATAGACATTTAAATTTGTAATTGTTGCCAAAAAAAAAAAAAAAAAAACACTTTTTTTTTTTTTTTTTAGCATAAAATGAAATATGCTTTCACGCGAGAAAAAAAAAAATTATAAAATATTAAATTTGTTCATGCATATGAAAAAATGACGTCTTTCTGATGTTAAAATAAAATAGTAATTTTAAAGGTAACGAAGAGATAAATAAAGTGCAAAAATTTCGCACGGCCTTGCTAGTTATTTATAATACAGATAAATGGGTGTGTCAGCACACTAAAATTTATTGTGATAAATTAATATTTAGTACTTAATATTGGACAAATAATCTGTCTGGTATCATATCTGTTACAAATGAAACTAACCTAATGACAAAATACACCTTTTATGATTTCTGAAAAATATTCACTAAAGACTGATATATTTAACTTTTTATTTTTCCAATGAAAATAGGAAAAGAAAAAAAATCACAAGTATACATCATTGATACAAAACGTTGAAAAATAAAGTTTTGTTTACGTTTTGTGCATCATTTCCAACAATTTACTTGACATAATAATCGACAGCTTTGATATGCAATTTATTGGCTTGCGTGGGATATTGCTGTGTGAAAGATTGCCATTTTACGCTTTTGATTATCTCCTTAATTTTTGTGCAGAATAAAGCTGTGGCATCCTTGAGCAGTTCTTTCTCGTCATACTTTAGGGCTAAGACTATGAAATCACAGAAAGTCTCTACACACATCTCTTTCTTTATTAAGTACACACACTCTTCTTTCAGCTAACGCTGAAGAAGAACGCTGAACACACACGCTTCTTTCACGTTAAATGTTTTGGGCAGTAAAACATGAACTGTAAAATTTCCTGCTTTGACACATGTTAAAGGTCATTGCTCTTATCATTGTAGTCGTCAGTCATTATCTACTTTTAATACACATTTTGCAATAAGAGAGTGAAGTTTATGGTGTTCTCGAAGGTGGTGATCTTGAACACGTGTCAAAGGAGGATATTTTATTGTTCATGTTTTACTGCCCAAAACATTTAACGTGGGAGTTATTGAAAGCAAACGTCGTACAGTGAATCAGGAAAACTTTCTTACGAGGGCTTTGAGACTTTACCAACATTTTGAAAACATTTTCACTGTATAATTTTTATTATTTGGGGTGTTTTGGTAAGAAAAGGGCAAACTGGAATCTGGAATATGTAAAAAATAAGAGAAATACTGTAAAAAAAAATAAATAAAATAAAATAAGAAAGAAAGAAAGAAACAGAAACTGATTGTTTCTATTGATTTTCTGTGCACAAATCCCCTCAAATTTCCTCCTTGCTACAAATGTTTGTGTTTTAGAACTTTCTACATCTGTAGCTCCTCAGGTCAAAAGACATTTAATGGTTAAAATAATCCTCGTTCCTCTTAAATCAAACTGATGGGTATAAAATTACCAAACAATGATAAAAATGAGGGAGGGGTGTATCTAGATAACGGTGGGTGATTGGGCAAAATGGTGGTCATATTTGGATTCAGAAAGGGAGGTCATTTTACATAAAAATCTGCAAGAATCGTATCAGATCTTGAAAAAGAATTTTTTTTTTTTTTTTGCAGAGCAGTGTTATTAATAAATACACTTATTTTCAATTAACAAAATTGATTCCTTTATTATATTAAATCAGGCACTTTTTTCTTTTTCACATTGAAAAATAACGAATTGCATGAACTGTAGAGCACTTATTCTAGAAAAGTATGCAATAGTCATAGTGTAACAAATTAAATAATGATCCAGTAAAAAAAAAAAAAAAAAAAAAAGAAAAAGAAAAATTTAGATTAATCATAAAACATATGATACACAATATCAAAAGAAAAAGTCATATTTCATTTAAGTTTTGTGAACTATCTCTTGCTATCTGTAATATAATTGAAAGCTTTAATTGTCAGCTCATTAGATTGTGTAGGATATTCCTTTATAAAAGACTGCCATTTCACACTCGGGAGTATTTCTTTTACTTCTCGGCAGAATATATCTGTGGCATCATTAAGTAGCTCCTTCTCGTCATACTTCAGTGCTAAGACAAGGAAATCGCAGAAAGTCTCTACACACATCTCTTTCTTCATAAAGTACACACACTCTTCTTTTAGTTGATCTTCCTGATATTTATCGGCTAATATATATAACTCGCAGACATTTTCCACAGATAGGTCACCCACTTTTCCTGTATACACGAAATGGATGAAAGAACGGAAAATGCCTGGTTCACAGTCTTTGATGGATATTGTGCCAGTAGTTTTTTCTTTCATCTCAGCATTCAACATCGACTTAAAATAAGGGCTGCGGGCAGTCAAGATAATTTTATGCAAATGGAATTCTTCATCTTTAACTTTGACTGTCACATCGCTATACTCCTGGGTGCCACATATACTCGCCAAGTCCTCCACCAGCTTGTCTGTAGATTAAAAAAATAAAATAAAATAAAAATAAATAAATAAATAAAACTATGTCTTAAATCTTTTTTTTTTTTTTTTTTTTTTTTTTTTTTTTACATATTGTTAAATTGAAATTGAGGAGTATGAAGCAGAAATATATTCAATGTTTTTAAGAGAATCTATTTAACTTGGGTTTTTATTTTTTATTTTTGAATCGTTGTTCATCAAATATATGAAGATTATAAAAGCATCAAAATGATCATTTATATGTTACTTTCAGCAATATTTGACATGTTTTTAAACTAATATATCTGTACTGATAAGTATAAAGGATTTAAGTCCAAAAATGTCGATTTTGAGTTAAGTACATAGTCAGACTCAGAAAAAAATTCTCTATAGGTTGGTATAAAGGATTTAAATCCATGTCATTTAGTCTTTGAAAAAATCCATCTTGGTAAAAAAAGATTCAAATCAGAAATTTAGCATTAATCTTTGGTATAAAATATTTAATTCAATTTTTTGCCTTTATTAAATGAAGATTGACAATCACTGAATGGTATAAAGCGTATAAACCAACATAATCCCATTTTCCTAATCGATTCTGCTGATTAGTTTTTAGTTAGTTTAACTTTATTTTTCGTCTCCTAAAAAATCAAGAATATGGACTTAAATCCTTTATACTTATCAGTACAGATATATCCTATAACCTATATAATAATAAGCAAGAGGCCTCTAGAAAGGCGTAAGGTGCGAACACTCTAAAAATTTTCTTTGACAGCTCAATAAAAGACTATCCAAATAAAATCTATGATCTTTTCAGATCCAATTTCTTCTTCTATAGTGCTAGCGATCCATTTATAAAAATACTGGTATTCAAACAAAAGTGTTTCAAGATCATTAAATTTTGAAATCGTTACAAAATCTAGTATATATATTCAAAGATGCAATAACAAAAATTACATGAGTAGTGAGTGATATTGAACAATTATACATCTAAATTGGTTCTGCAATTTAATGAAGCAAATTTAAACAGAATATTGACAGTTATGCTGCATATAGAGAAAGAATGGGAATCTCAACACTTCTTCAGGGAGTTTCCTTAGCGATCTGTAGCAAATGGTAGGAAGGGGGGTGGGTATCTCAAAAAATTATATGAATGGGAGATACTGAAGATTTCTATTTCTTTATAGGTTTCAGAATCTAATAAAGTAAGTTTTAATTGAACATTGACATTTATGCTCTGGATGGAAAAATATTAGAAATCACAAAACTTTTATGAAGCGTTTGATTGCCGATCGTTAGTTGAGGGTGGAGGGTGGGGGTGGACAAGTGAGAGGTAGTAAACAATTTTATTTTTTTTATAGGTTTTGGAATCTAAGTAAATAAGTTTAAAAAGAACATTGAGATTTATGTTGCAGATGGAGAAAAATTTGAAATCGCAAGCTGTTTGATTGCCGATCGTTCGTGAGGGAAAGCGGGGGGGGGGGGGGGGGGGGTCACAAGAAATTGCATAAGTGAGAGATATTGAACAATTTTATTTCTTTATAGGTTCTAGAGTCTAATAACGCATGTTTCAAATGAATATTGACATTTATGCTGTGGATGGAGAAAACTTAAAAATTAACACTTTTGTGGAACGTTCAATCACCGATTGTTAGCGGGAGGAGGGGGGGGGGAGTAAAACAAATATAAGTGAGATATTAAACGATTCTACTTCTTTATAAGTTCTAGAATCTAATTAAGTAAATTAAAATAATAATAATAATATTGACATTTATGTTGCTGATGGGGGGGGGGGATGGAAATCTCAAGAATTCCGCGATCTGTTTGACAGCCGATCGTTAAATGGGAGTAAGGGGTGTGTGTGTGGGGGGGGGGGCTTCACAAAAAAATTACATGAGTGAGAAATATTGAACAGTTCTACCTCTTTGTAGGGTCTAGAATTTAATAAAGCGTGTTTAAAATTAATATTGACATTTATGTTGTGGATGGAAACGATTGAAAATCGCTTTCTTTCCTGCCAAAATCGAGAGATTTGGAATTGCTGCATAATGCTGATTTGGAAATAATCTGCAGACTAAAAAAAAAAAAAAAAATCTGCGACGTACGTCGCGCGTCTTGCATTTTCTGCTATGGGGGCAGCACTAAAAATTATACAAAAATATATAATTTTGAAATATGTTTTGAAGATAAGTGGGCGTGGTTAACAAGAAGAAAAAACATTAATAAACTTAAAACAACGAATTAAAGTAACCAAAAACATTTGTTAAAATAAGATTACATGTGAAAAAACACCCTTCCGCTTCTTCTTCAGTGGGTGGGAGCAGAAGAGCAGACAATTAAGTAAATTTAAAAGGCCTAACAGGTTTCGGAAGCATGGCGAAACTAGCATACTCCCAACAAAAAGCAACGAAATACTAAAACAAGATTAAATTAATGGTAAATTATATATAACAATAGTAATGCTTAAATTAATGGTAAACTAGATATAACAATATCAATGCTTGATAGCAACATAACCAAAGTAATATAATAGTCAATATATATATATATATATATATATATATAAAGCCGATATTGTGATAAAAGTAATTTAATAAAAGGACATGCTTGATCGTTATATTCCCACCCAGACCTGAAAGGCAAAGAGAAGAGATATTGTAAAAAATCGAAATAAATTTAACCAACTGCATTGCCGAATTGTAGAAACAGGACTTTAATGCCAAAGAAGCGGATTCACATGTAGTGGCCCATTACTGGCACTGTCTCGTCCGGTATTCTAATATCATAGTCCAAACTCTCCGAGTCGCTCAGTACCAAGTAGCACTCGGAGAGTTAGGACTATCATATTGGAACACCGGACGAGACAGTGCCAGTAATGGGCCACTGCATGTGAATCCGCTTCTTTTGCTTTAAAATCCTATTTCTACAATTCGGCAATGCAGTAGGTTAAATTTATTTCAATTTATTACAATATCTCTTTGCCTTTCAGGTTTGGGTGGGAACATGACGATCTAGCATGTCCTTTTATTAAATTACTTTATCACAAATATCGGCTTTATATATATATATATATATATATATCAGGGCGCGAAATTTCCGCTCGCCAGCTCGCCATTGGCGAGTGGAATTTTTACTGTGGCGAGTAAAAATTTGGTCTAGTTACAGTTGAATTCTTACACGACACGGTGACAGAAAACACTCCTTCCCATACAGCACAGAATGTTTCAGCTATGTTGCAAAAAGCTTACAATCTTTCAAAAACGTAACACGCTTTACTGTGCTCTCTGATACTTTTCTGAAACATTCGCCCTTTTTGATTTTCTATCTGTTAAGTGATTGTAACTTTTCTGTTACGTATCTGATTTTTTGTTACGATCGCGGACATTTCTACGTTTTTGAAACTAATCGGAAAGCAATCTGAATGTTTTTAAACGTTTCGGAAATGTTTATAATATTTCAATGTTATATGACTGTTACGTTTCTGGAACATTTTGTGCTTTTAGGGTTTTATAGATTTGAATATGGCAAAATCTTGCAATCTTATAACATCATATTCAACCTCTCCCTTTTCTCTTCTTGGAGTGCCAAGTCTGCGTGTGCGCTGCCCGACAATTGGCCCATCCTGGGACAGGAAAAATGCTTAATGCATGAATAAAAGTTTTAATCTCTTCGGCAGTTTCGTTTATCTCACTGTGTTTTTTCCAAGCAGAGTGAGAATAGACAAGCAGAGAGTCTCTTTGCCCCTCGCCCACTATCCAAGAGAAAATGCGAAAGTTTGCATATGCGGTATTGGTCCATGAATACGAGCCCGAGCCCTTTTAAAGATACTGCCTTTGATTATTTTGTTGAATAATGATCAAAAAACAGTTCACACTTTCCAGTGTTTCACTGAAACGCGAATAATTTGCGCTTGTAAGGATTTGTAATAAACGATTTTATCGAAAAAGTTATTCCGAAATGGCTATTTCAAATGACAACAATTAACAAATTTAACACACCATGTTTCTGTCTGATTTGAAAAATAAAATGAACGAAAAAGACATTTCCGGTGTAAAAATTTAAATAAAAAAAATTGGTAAATAAGGAAGGTTGATCTTTCATAACAAAAAGATTTTTACGAGATATTGTTTGACAAAGCGTTTCTTTTCTTCTTCTTTTTTCGTTTAATGATTCTCTGCATTTATTTTATTAGATATTTTAACTTTTTCTACATTTCAAATGCAATACATTATAATGAATTTTAATTATAGATGATTATGTGATATGATGATGTACGACACATTTTTAATATATATTATTTTAGGCATATTTGTAAAAGCATTTCAAATAGTTACGAAAAATAAAAAAACCCAAAATGCGTAAAAAAAAAAAAAAAAAAAAAAAAAACCTATTTTGTAGCGAGTAAAACTTTTTTTCGGCGAGTGTCATCTGAGTTGAAATTTCGGGCCCTGTGTATATATATATATATATATATATATATATATATATATATATATAGGGGAAGTGCACCAGTGATTGACAGTTTTAGAGCAATCTTTGATGTTTTTTATGTTCTAGTCATCAGAAAATATTTTTAGAAATCTTAAGATAGTACATATGGTATGAAAGACATTCAGAACCACATATATGATAAAATATATACATTTGATAACAATTATTTTTTTTATGAATTTTTATTTGACACCCACTCAGTGTTCCAGTAATTGACACTGCCAGTTTTTAATTTTATCAGTAATTGGTCCCCTACATTTCAATGTTTGACACTGCTAGTTATTCATTTTACCAGTTATTAGCACCCTATACTCCAGTGTTTGTCAAAAAAGTTAAAATTCTTATATGTAAAATATATGATTTTATTATTTTTCTTATTTATTAATTATTTCGGGATAGATGTCAATTACTGGATCACCTACCCTCTCTCTCTCTCTATATATATATATGTAACGTAACATGGGTCCGTATCATTAAGGGAGTTAGTATGGCCGTGATTTAAGCATCTTAGAAAGGATGAGGAGTCCATCAGATTAACTAACAATTCTTTATTAAATTCAATATGTAGTCTTGGTCTGAAGTTAAGACATCCTGAGCGTCATATGTCCCGAACCCACGCCGATGTTCGGCGATTATACAGTCGCGGGACCCCGAAGGGCCGCGAGTCTCCGTAATTAACTTATTAACAAACTTAACTCCGTATTAACAGCATCTGTGCTGTTTAGACGTGAGTATAACCAGTAGTTTCATGGACAGCACTTCGACAAGCCAGCAGGAAAAACGGCAACTTCCAGTCCCAAACTTGCTAGTTCTTTGTTCTATACGAGAGAGGTTACTCAGGATGGTGCGGTTAAACCTCTCGACCGTGCCGTCCGACAGGGGATGTAGGGGTATTGCCTAAGTTTTGTGTAAGCCGAGTAGCTGACAACTGCCTGTTCTTTGAATACAGCAGAGGTAAAGTTCGCAACGTGATCGGTATGAAGCTGTAGGGATGTGCCATACCTTGACACCCACTGCTGCACTAGATCCTGTGCAACTGTGCATGACTCTTGACTGGGAATGGGATACGCAACAGGCCACATAGTGAAATAGTCCATCACAACGAGGATGTACTTATTTCCTCTGGAGGTCCTGGTCCATGGCAAAGGATCCAAAATGTTGATTGCGATCCGCTCAAATGGTCATTTTCCCACGCTCTCCCTTGCTTTGGGCCAGTAAAAACGTTCTTGAATTTTTGAGAGTTTTCTTCAATCCAAAGTGGCCTCCGGAAGAGCTACTGTACGGTTGCTCTAAAGCGACCGGAATCTTTGGTAGCAAGATCTGCCACTTGAAGTTCCATCCATCGTCAGACTCACATTTCCTGTAAAATACGTCGTTTCGCAGATGGAGAGAGTTCCAGATTGCCCAGTAATATTTCGTAATAGGGCTAAATGGGGTAATGATCTGCCATCTAGGTCTGTTGCTGGTCGTCTCATTGAATTGAAGTATTGGCTTTATGTCAAGATCTTTTAAGTGTGCTTGTCTAACTTTCTTATCGTTCCACGTATCTTGTTTCGATGGCACTGAAACAGTAGCTTGGCAAGCAACTGGCTTTATCAGCTGGTATTTCTCTTCGGCCCTAAAGCAGTACTTGCAATCTTCACAGCAAGGTTCCCGCAAAAGACATCTGGATTTCCATATAGAGCTCTTTCTCGATGACATATTACAAAAGGACTTTGGGGTAATTTCTTTAGTTTGTCTTAATCGGCAACTCCGTTTGATATGTCCATTTCTTCCACAGACCCAGTACTTTCTTCGGATTCAGTACTCTTCAAATTGCGTAATCTCCTTGTGATATCAGCTAGATTATTCTTTATTTCCTCCAGATCAGATTGTGGATCATGTAGAGAGACTGCTTTGATGGTGTGGCGGTCTTCGCGGGAGGTTTGTTGGGCTGTCTCAATCTTCAGTGCATACGCCAAAACTGTTCTGACATCCTTGACATTTGCGAGTCTAAAAGCTTTTTTGAGCCTCAGGATCTCGCACGGCATCGATGAAGTATTGGAGGGCCAAATCATCACGAGTTTCAGCGTAGCATTCCGCGAAAGCTAGATGTGATAGTTTCTGAATATCCGATGCCAGCTCTTGTAAACTTTCACCCGCTTTTTGGTAATGGGACTTCAACTGGAGATGACTGTAGTGTTGATTTTCTAATCATTTTTCAATAAATAAATCAGGCTGGAGTTTTGAAAACGAAACATTCAGAACGATAAAATAATTTTAATATTTTTAATCAAACTGCACACACACTTCACAAATTACGATCAACAGATATTACTGAACATAAATATTTGAATTTACACCTATAGGAATATATTATATACAGAGGGCCCAAAAATTAAAGTAATTTCGAAAAATACTCGCACAGTAGCGACTTAACGATCAGAACTTCCCTCTACCTTCGCCGGTAGTGGTAAACAGAGAACCATTCCGGTTTCACCCGCTGCAACTGGAGCGGAGTTTAGTTGTTCTGCAGTTATTGCTGGCCTTGGGGAAGGAACTATTCCAGCTGCTCTAGTTTTGCAACATCCTCCCCACTTGAGCGTTCTGAAAGATGCTCAACAGAAATATGACACCGAAAAATACTAATAGAAAGGTTAACAAATGACAATATATATCAACTACATTAAACATCTAATAATAAAAAAAAAAAAGGAAAATACTAAAAAAATATTTAGAGTTCAGTTTCTAAAAAAAAAAAAAATGCTTATATAGTTCATACTCTTATGTTAAAAATGCACAGCAAGGCGATTTATTGGTCTCACTACCCTGCCAAAACGTGTCTTAATTGGAGCTCCATCATTAGGCTTCTCACCAGTGTTATCATTTGTTTGCGGTGTAGGATTTGGCACATGCTGTTCAAGTCTTTCTGTGATTTCAAGAGGATAGAGTCTCTGGATTGGTCGTAGTAAAACTCCTTTCGATGTTTTAAGTTTAACAAGTCTAACAATTCCATCTTTACTAGGAAAGAGTTCGATGACCTTTGCTAAGGGCCAACATAAACGTTTCTTATCGTCGCTGCCAATCAAGACTATATCACTCACTTGAACTGTGTCGTGATATTGGGGATCGACGAACGTAGAAAACCCAGATATTCTCTTCTGAATCTTTGCTTTAAAGACTCTCTTACTCTCTGAATATATCTACATCTTTCAACAACGTCAGTTTTCTCAATTTGATCCAAGTCAGGTACATCACTTGTTCGTAATTCTTGAAGGAACAATGAAGGCGTTAGAACATTTAGTTCTTGATCTTCAGATATGTACGTTAACGGTCTATTGTTCATTATAGATTCGCATTCACATACAAGCGTATGTAGTTCTTCTTGTGTCAGAGAGGCTCTTTCTAAGCTTTTTCGAAGCAAATCTTTGAGAATTCGTATAAGTCTTTCCCAGAACCCTCCCCACCATGGGGCTGATGGTGGGTTAAATTTCCATCTAATTTCCTTTACTTCAAACGTTCGTTGAATCTCAGTCCAATTCAAACTTTTCAATGCATTATTTAATCCAGTTTGTACCGTTGTCGGAGTATAACACAGAAATCCGTCCTCTTCTCGCTATAAATCTTCGTAAAGCCTGAAGGAAAGCATTCGTACTAAGTGATGGAATCAACTCTAAATGGACAGCCCTAAACACCGCACAAGAAAATAGTACGATACAAACTTTTTCTTTGGACTTGTTGAGCAGAGAACCTGCTAAATCAACTCCTGAGACTTGGAAAACTGCTGATAATTTCGATTAATCTTCTGGAAGAGGAGGAAATGGTACTTGAAGATGTTTAACCTTTTGCTTCTTACAGATATTACACTCATGAATGACATTTCGAATAATTCTTTTCCCCTCAAAATCCAAAATCGTTCTCTCAAAATAACAAGTAGAGAAGATGCTCCAGCATGCTTGTTGACAATGTGCTCTTGCTCGATAAGTCTTTTCACTACTGGATGTTTGGAAGGAAGAACCAAAGGAAAAATAAAATCAGAGTTTTCATTTTCGTTTGTAAGTCTTGATTTCAGTTTTAGTATTCCCTCATCATCTTTATAAGTTTTGAAATTTACGAGAGATCTTTTACCTTCTTTATCTGTAAAGCATTCAGTCTGTACACAACGAAAAAGTGTCTTTTGAGCATTTCCAATTTCTTCATATGTAATATTTGGATATTTTCTTAAGTCTTTAGATTTCGGTTGAAAACGTAATATCCACGCTATGATTTTAACCATCTTTGAAAATTTTGAAACTATGTTCGCTAATCGGGATACAACAGATTCAAACTCAGTATTATTAGCAGAAACTACAGTTCTTTTTTCCTGAGCAATCTCTTCTTCATTGATATTTGACTGACTTACGCCATTGCTCTTTTGGATTCTTCAACCAGGCCGGTCCCAGCCACCACTGATATTTTAAAAACTCTTTAGCTCCACATCCTCTGGATGAAAGATCAGCAGGGTTCAATACACCGGAAACATGGAACCAATTCTCCGTATCAGTAAGTTTCCTAATTTCATTTATGCGATTATTTACAAAAATTGACCACTGTTCTGGCCGCTTAATCCAACTGAGTACTGAGGATGAATCAGTCCAAAAATAGGATTCTATTTTTTCCATTTTCAGAGCATCTTTAACTGATTTAAACAATCTTGCTCCTATAGTAGCTACTATGAGCTCTAAACGGGGAATTGTTATCTTTTTCAGTGGTGTTACTCGAGATTTAGCTTGCAATAAGTGAATGTTAACCACACCATCAGTGGACTCAGATCTTAGAAAAACGCATGCGGCATAGGCATCTTTGCTCGCATCTACAAATGTATCCAAACTTAGAAGTGACGATGCATAGTATTTGTCCCATATTAAGCCTAACACTTGTGTTTTAGAATCTTGAGAAGGGATTTCAGGAAAAGCTGTACTTTCCCAGCCCCTAAGATCAAATTTCCCTTCTTTCATAATATCTGTGACACACTTCACAAAGTTATCTAATTTTGAAATGTTATGTACACTGGTCACACAATTATCAACATAGAAACTGTCACGCAATCTTTCCCTACTACTTTGCTCTATAGAATCTCTAATGCCAAGGAGTTCTAAATCCCATAATTTCGAAACCGGTATGTCTTCTTGAGAAAGCATACTAATGACAGACATATTTATATCTCTACAACTACGGGAGTGAGGGACTTTTCCCATCAAAGTCCATCCTAATTTCGATTCCATCGTGACTAAGTCTGACTTAAGTTGTACTCGTCTACCAGTAAATAATTTACCCACGGGACACATAAATTTTAAATGTTTCTTACTACAAATCTGACACCTAATGTTTGATTTACATGAATTGGCTACGTGGCCCTTAACTAAACAAAATCCCTTATTTTTAATAACTGAAAGTTTCTCGCTTAAAGGGATATAGAATGATTTTTTACAAAATCGCATTTCATGATCTTTTGAACAAAACGAACATAAATTATTTTTTGAATCATGTGTAATTAGTTCCATTGCGGATAGATAATTATCTTTCACATTCTTATATGTTGTTAAACCTTTATGTTTGCGCTCAGGAAGCGTATTACAAAGATCGGTTCTGCTCAATTTAATCTTTTCTTCGGATTGTACTTCATTTCTTAAAAACAGAAGTATGGCATCAAGACTCGATATTTTATTTTAAGCTTCTAGAATTTTTCTCTGTCGTTCAAATAAGCGTAACATATTTATGGGTAAGGAACTTTCAACTAAGGGATATAAAATTATACCACACATTTCACTAGTAATACCTAAAGTGCCTAGCGCTCGTAACTGAATAGATAATTTATTATATAAACCGCTTAAAGAACCGTTTTTCTTATTACTAGAATTAAGAACAAGTTTTAATAATTCACGAACATAAAAATCGATCAAAAGGTCTTCTCGACCATACCTTTCTTTTAAGCTATGTATAGCTAAATCCTAATTTTCTTCTGTTATGGGATATGACTGAACAATTTCTCTAGCTTCTGATTTAATTTTAGTCTGATTTAATTTTTTATCAAATAATGAAATTTATCTGCATTACTTAAATTTTTATTCTCATGAATATTCTTAAATTGATTCCAAAATGTGAGCCAATCTTTTAAATCTCCCCCGAACGTGTAAAGTTCAATTTCAGGGAGACGCTGGCATAATGTTTTACCCGATTTGTTATCCTCTAATTGATTATCATTATAAGCAATATTACTTTCTTTTACATTTAATTTTTTGTGATTTTCTAAAAAGCGTTGAGCTCTAAATTGAATTCTCAATGACTTTTCCCTATATTCTTCTACAGAATCAAATTCTGTTTCAAATTCCTGTTCTTTTAAACTATCTAAATATATATTATGTGTTAATTCTAATGTGTCAGATTATTGTTTAAATAAAACTAAACTGATCTCAACTTCTTCGAACGAAGAATTTTCGTCTGCTAGTATATTTTCTAGCTTATTATATGCCCTCATGAAGAAAGCTCTGTGTGCAGTTTATTTCTTTTGATTATTTCCATTTTTACTATCAAATAATATAATACAATATTCACTCAATATTTATTTTACTAAATTTTACTTAGGAAATTTCGTTTTGATAAATTTGAAATCACCACAAGATAAACTTCAAAACCAAAATATTTTCGTTTTACAAACTTTCAATTGACAACCGTAAACTTCAAACTATTTCTATTTTCATTATATCAATAAATAATACACTCTGTATTACTATCTAATACTATCTAATTGATATAATATATTCTATAAAAAAATGCATTCATTTATGAAATATTCTTCGTAAGTTTCGTTTTAATATTCTTTATTCAGATCATCAATGAAAAACTTCAAAATGGAAATAATCTAATCTTCTTACCTTTTAATTATTAATCGTTCTATTGTAAAAGACGCCAGGCCCGCCCGGGGGCGCCAAATGTTGATTTTCTAATCATTTTTCAATAAATAAATCAGGCTGGAGTCTTGAAAACGAAACATTCAGAACGATAAAATAATTTCAATATTTTTAATCAAACTGCACACGCACTTCAGAAATTACGATCAACAGATATTACTGAACATAAATATTTGTATTTACACCTATAGTAATATATTATATACAGAGTGCCCAAAATTTAAAGTAAATTCGAAACGTACTCGCACAGTAGCGACATAACGATCAGAACTTCCCTCTACCTTCGCCGGTAGCGGTAAACAGAGAACCATTCCGGCTTCACCCGCTTCAACTGGAGCGGAGTTTAGTTGTTCTGCAGTTATTGCTGGCCTTGGGGAAGGAACTATTCCAGCTGCTCTAACTTTGCAACAGTAGTCTTTAGAACATTTTCTTCCAAAACACAACTCCAGTGCTCTGGTCAGGCCCTCGAAGTCATACCGCTGCTCTTTTGAAAGAGTTTCCAATTTGCCAGCTGCATCGTCCCGTAATGATGCTGCTAAATGAACTGTCTTAGCAGTAGGGTCCAAGCCATTAACTTAAGCTACAATGGAAAACTGGTATTTACTTGCTAAAATGATCTGTCATCATATGTGGATAGCTTAGCTGATTCTTGATTCTGTATTATCTTTCTTTTCATCATCCTGGGACTTCGATACTAACTTTTCTCCCAGACTCCAGAACTTCTTTTGCAATTCATGTCCTATTTTTCCTTTAAACTTTTCAAATTTTCCTATTAATTCCCTGTTGCACTCTTCTTCCCTTTATCTCTGACATTCTTCTACTTTCTTAAATTTGCTTTCTGTTTCTGAAAATCTTTCTTTCAGCTCTTGATCAAAATTTTCATTGATTTTCTTTTACTCACTTCTGTTTTCATAACTTTATTTTCAATTCCATCCATTCTGTTTTCCATAATTGTTAATTTACCTCTATTACTTCTTTCTCTGAAAGTTCTCTTTTTATGGCCCCTTTTGATTATATTTAATTTCTTATTCCATACTGTCTTTCATGTTTCATTTCTTCGATCAATTTGGTTTCCATCTTTTCCTGTATTGTTTTCACTTCTTCAGTCAATCTGGGTTTTAAATCGCTCATCTGGGCAACCAACACTTCCAGAAGTTTCTTCAACTCTTGTTTCACACTTCTAGTTATGGCCATTCAGCAGACAATTCCACTCTTGACACCAGTATTGTCGCTACTCGGAGTTCGTTAATTGTCTCTGAATGAAAAGGAAATCTTGCAGAGACTTTAAAAGTTTATTTACAGAAAATTCCAGAAGATTATAGGTCCGTAAACCATGTATCAACTTCAGTTTCACCAGGAAACACAGCTTAAGTAACAGCTGACACCATCTAATTCACAGCATGAACTGTAGCAAAGCATAATACACAGCAATAGGCTGTAATCAAGGAGGCTCAGTTAGGAGCTCTTTAAGCACAATACCTTGGCGAAAACTGACGGACTTGGCTGCGATGCGATTCCTTATATAGCCTCGTGGAAAATGATATTGTCCCAGTAACTTCTCAACCAATGACGTTAGAGCTTAGATATTCGAGATATTGATAAGGATTATCTCGCCAAGATTGCAAAAAAATGTCACCAAAGAGCGAAATTCGCCAAATTTGGCATCAAGGCCATTACATGCTTTGGCGAAGCTTTTTAACGAAATTTTTAAAGGAAAACGAGCTGTTTTAACTCGGAAACGTGTTAGAAATGCAGAAAATTAACATTTTATAACCTGGCTAAGCCTCTTTGAATGAATTTACATAAAAATAACTACTGGTATTTACAAATTAATAACAGTATATATATAAAGGGGATGATAAAAGCAGAGGGATGCGGTAATGCTTTGAGACATAAATATTCTAAACTAACTAACCTAATTAAATTGCAAAGAAAAATATCTTGATTTTTATGTTCAAGATGTCACATGTTAATCTTGCAAAATGTACTAGTTTTTACAACCTTGAGATGCCAAATAAATTTTGCAAAGTCAATTAAATACCTTCTACCCTTATCACAGGACATTGATGGTCAAACCACTTTCTTAATTTAACTACATCATTGCAAGTTGGACATTTGATACATTTATCCAGGCATTTTTCGTTATGAGATGAAATGCTTTCATCATCAAATTCTTCCTTGCAATAAGAACATCTGGCTTTCAGAGCATTACCTGAAATAAACAAAACATCTCTGTGAAGAAAATTTCCCGACAACACATTCAAAGATAACACTGGAAGTGAGGTGATATTTCTAAATTTTGATAAATTTAAAATAATTTTCTTTATAAATATGTATGTAGAAATATTAAGATAACAAAAATTTTTAATGATTGAAATTATTATAAAAGTTTATATGGTTTACAAAATTAAGTTTTTAAACTATACTTTTCACAGTAGCTGCTTGGGCTAAATTTATTCAAAAATTGGTATACCGTAGAATGCGGCAAAAGCCCTACTCCTTCATTAAACACGCCCCACGTCCTCTCTGCTTTTCGCTTGAATTTTGTTTGTTCTGAAAATATCGAATAAGCGCAATATTACGCCCAGCAGATGACTGTTTCTTACGTTATTTCTAAGATTCATCTTTATAAATGTGCACATTGATTTGTTTTATAATAAATTAAACATTGTGATTATTTAAAAATGGAAAACATGAGCTTCCTAAAATAGTGGTAAATTTTTTTTAAACAATTTATGGAAGTGGAAAAAAAAGAATTTTCCAAATTTTTCTGTTTAGTTGAACAAATGTTTACCCCGAATTAACTGTATTTATTTATTTTTTATTACTGTAACTTTATATGTATGTTACCGTTAAAGCTCGGAATCCGTTAATGTGCAGATTTCCTAGTTAATCTGCAGATTAACTAAAATGATCCGTTAAAGTGCGGAATCAAGAGTTTTCTGCATTTTAACAAGGTAATCTGCACATTAGCGTCTTCTGTATCGTTAAAGCTCAAAAGCTTGTTTCTCTCATTTCCTTCCACTTTTATTAGTTTAGTTTCGCTCCTCTCATTTCCTTTCCCTACTCCTTCCCCCCTCCCTCGACTTTCTGGTCACCGCTGGTTGTTTTTATTTCTCATAATTTGCGTCGGCTGCCTGTGAGTAGCATAGTTAATTCTGTTTTCAAATTATATTTTTGCTACGTGTGAATTTCCGCTGTGATTTTTTTTAAAAGCTGAAAATTTTGCTTCAAGCATGCAAGAAAACACGAACCTCTTAGTAGAACAGATTATGAGTTTTATAAACTTGGTACTAAAACGGGAATTTTAAAACAATTGTATGCAAGATCT
Organism: Salticus scenicus; assembly: GCA_963930645.1. NCBI lineage: Eukaryota > Metazoa > Arthropoda > Arachnida > Araneae > Salticidae > Salticus > Salticus scenicus. The sequence goes on along the minus strand of OZ005660.1, from coordinate 123,021,885 downwards.
GAATTCAGTGTTTGCAAAGAGAGATTTTTAACGAAAGAAGATGTCCCTACTGTAGAAATATCTTTACATCAAACAGCAATTAAACAATCCCTTGGTATTCGCCAGGGTTTAAAAAAATGTGGCTGCAAATCTAAATGTACCACGAATAGGGTTCTGGTCGCAAAAACAAATTGCTATGCAATTCAAAGTGCCACCAAGCTTTAGATTGCACTAACAAATACGCAGAATTTTATTATATGTTTCGCAAAATTATCTCCTTAATTGCACTAATATGTTACACAGTTGGATTCTTTGTATTATAGTTTTTCAATTGATTGATGATTGAAACTATCAACTAATTTGTTATTTGCTTGATTGTATTAGCGTGATTCTTTAGATATCGAAAATAAATATTATCTCAAATTTCCTTAATTGCAATGATATTTTAAACTGTTTGATTTTTTTTTATATTGTTGTTTTTCAATGGGCTCTTCCCAGCGTCGTCTGCTCAATCACGTGATAGAGGAAAAATAATAGTCGAAGTTTGAGAATCGAATTCAATTAAATATTTTTCTTAAGAACAAAAATTTTAATATTTAATATAAAATAAAATAAAAGTAATATTGTGCATTTGTAAACATTAAAATAATTGTATTTGTAAATTTAATAATTTTTAAAAAACATTTTATGTGTTTATTTATTTTTACCTATAAGAATCGATTTTTGTATATTGTAGTGTAACTGTAACGTTAACTGATCTAACAATAAATAATAGCTTCTTGTGGAATGTTCACGGATTATAAATTGAAATTTAAAAATTTTTTCATTTATTTTAATTGCATAAAGGTGTTACAACAAGTTAATTAACTTAGTTACTGGTTTAAATGGATTTACGCAGTACGATATTGCACTGTCACTGATTTAAGTACGAAAAATCAGAGTATTTAAACATGGTCTTCATGAACATCAATAACAGGTATAAACTAAATGATGATTGTAAATGTATACAGCAAACAAAAGATGATGAATAATGATATAAATGAATTAAAAATGATGATGTATAAAAAATAACACAGATTAAATACGATTGATCAAAAATAAGAATAGAAAATATGTTATTTCAGCAATCGCTCTAGATAAACAAGACTTCGTCTGCTATTTGTTTTTCCTCTATCATGTGACCTCTGACGTCAGGTGGGAAGAGTGCATTGACTGATGATTGATTCTGTCAACTAAAGTCTTAAATGTTTGACTGTATTAACTTGATTCTTTAGATATCAAAAAAATAAACAAAATTAAATTCAAGCGAACAGAAAAGTTGCTGTTGTTCCACCAGAGATCTTATTTTTACTTTAACAAGTGCCTAATAGGTAATGTGCAGATTATCTACGTAATTCACAGATTACCTAGGTAATTTCAGAAATGAAACAATTTTCCGCACTTTAACAGATTACCCTAGTTAATGTGCAGATTAACTGATTTCTGCACTTTAGTGGTAACATATATACACTCCTCCTCATATTTATAAGGACACTTTATGTTTGAAATAACTAATGTAAAAATAATTGAGAACAAGATTATACTAAGAGCACTTAATATATCTAGTATTCTAAAAACCAACTCTGTTATAATTTTTTTAATATGAAACAAAATTAATAAAAAATAGTGCAAAATATTTTTTCCTCTACGTTTTAAGATGTTCATAATTATAGGGACAATCAAAATTTTTTCGTTTCATTTAACTTACTAGTGGATAAATTACAGTTGACATTGTTAACTACTGGGCTAGATTAATTCATATATAAATCTTCAGTTTTTCTTGGACGGACATTACTGATAATTCCTCGAAAAAAAAGAAGAAAAAAACGTTCATGTAGTGAAGTATGATAAACTAGAAAAGCCCTGGTTCGGGAACGAACCGAATTCCGATTGCAGGAAAAATTTCAAAATCAAACTCGAAATGTACAAAACTCGGCCTCATTCTGCCATAGTGCCACTAGATCAAAGTTTGTTAACGAAACAATTTTTTAATTCATGAAATCAATGAAGATGGTGAATCAACGAAGGCTTTTCTCGCTTCGCTGGTCACTATATTTAAAGGAAACTCTTTTCTATATCGCTTAACAAACAAAAATAAAATTTAAAGAAATCATGAAAGTGTTTTAAAGCCAGCTTTGGTTCCCCGCTGACTTCGGCAGCGACCCACTCATTCGCAGACTCTTGGGTGTATGTCCCTATTGACTGCGACAATAGCTTACCAGTGAGCTTTCATTTGGGTGCTTATCAGATGACAGTTTCGAAACGGACAGTATCGAAAAAAAAAAAATGAAGTAGCCATTTTATATTTGAATCCCAGTTACATATGAACAACACTATACGTGGTGTACATAATATTTTCTTTCACATTATTTTATGTATCTGTTTGATTTATTCGATCAACCATAAAATGACAACAATTTCACACCAAATATAATATTACAATGTTTTATGATCGGCTACGTCTATCACATGAGACAATTTTTGTGGTTATAATAGTAGTTGAGTTAGTTAATAATAGCTGGTACATAGAAAAATAAATAATGAAATATGTAAACCTAATCATGGTACAGCCTTAATGTAGCTCCCCTTGGCGACTTTTGAATTTTTATTCTCATTTTAGACAAAAATACATAATTTATGTTTTTTTTGTTTGTTTGTTTCTTTCTTTTAGTTTTCCTTAACTTTCCTTTCCTTTCTTTTCCAATATTTTACAATTTATTTAAATTTTTTATGCACTACTTGGCTTAAAGTGGCTTTTACGAAAGTGGAGTCCTTGGCTTTGCAATTAGTTAAAATATACACAGATTTTCTGATTTGATCATTTACTTTTATCTTTTATTTATATTTATAATGCAAACGTAATATTTTTAACTTCAAGATCAGACAGACATATAAAATACACTCACTGATGCTTTTTCATTCGCATTTCAAATTCAAAATAACAGTTTTAAAAGGAATGATAAAAAAATTCCAGTGGCGCCTCGGTGTTATTTTAAAAGATTTGTCTTTAGATTCCATTAAAATTACTTTTGTTTTGTCTAATAAAGTATATTTACACATTTAAACAGTGTTTTTAATTTTCAAATATACTGTCAAATAATTATACTTTCACTGAGTTAGCATTATAAAGTAAAATTATTTATTTCAATAAATTGATTTATTTTTTGCATCACGCTATCCAAAGCATACTATCATAGTATCCAAATAAGTGAAAATTTGCTCAAAGAGGTAGTGTGATGTAAAGAAAACATTTACACAAATTTTACTTGCAGTTTTGGATAGCGTGACGCAAAAGATAAATCAATTTATTGAAATAAATAATTTTACTTTATAATGCTAACTCAGTGAAAGTATAATTATTTGACAGCATATTTGAAAATTAAAAGCACTGTTTAAATGTGTAAATATACTTTATTAGACAAAACAAAAGTAATTTTAATGGAATCTAAAAACAAATCTTTTAAAATAACACCGAGGCGCCACTGGAATTTTTATATCATTCCTTTTAAAACTGTTATTTTGAATTTGAAATGCGAATGAAAAAGCATCAGTGAGTGTATTTTATATATCTGTCTGATCTTGAAGTTAAAAATATTACGTTTGCATTATAAATATAAATAAAAGATAAAAGTAAATGATCAAATCAGAAAATATATGTATATTTTAACTAATTGCAAAGCGTCACTTAAAATTTGATATCATTATTTTTAAGACTCACATTTTCAAATTCTTAAAGCCATAAAGTAGCTGCGTCACAAACTTTTAAGCCGTTAAGGGTTTTTTGTACTGATATCATCCCTTTTTAGTGGTTATTGATCAAAAAATTAAAACAAGTCCTTCTGGCTCCTAGGAAGGGTAAACTAATTTATCTTTTCTTATGAAGTTGCCACCATTTTTTTCAAAATGACAGCTACAATTTATTAATGGACTTAGTGGATTTATAAATGAAGGCTATTTAAGCAAATCGGTTCATAAAACCTTTCTAATGTAAATTTGAAATTTTCAGTGTGCTGGCACAGGGAAACAAGAGGGTGGATTAAGGTAGCAAATGAACATATCAAATACATTTCTGAGATAAATCTACACTACAAATTTAGTGTGAATTAATTCAGTATTTCAAACGTTATCATACTGACAAATTTTCAAGTAGCCTGCCACTTGGAAACAAAATGGAGAAGCTTCACACTAGAAAAATTTATTGACTGGGATTCTCAAACTCTTTAAAAAAGAAAAGAAAAGAAAAGAAAAAATAAGAAAGTAAGAAAGAAAAATAAGTGGAAATTTTCAAATTTAAGTTAGAATTACGTAATTTACATTTTGCAAGTTTCTTTTTAGAGAATTACAAATTAAACAATTAAAAAAAAAAAAAAAAAAATCAAGTAAATGTTAAAAATGGAAATTTATATATTTTCATTTCTCTTTTGAGGCTAAGTATAGATACTGCTCCAATATTCACAATTTAAATTTTCATCAAAAGTGCAGGTAAAAATTACTTCATATATATTTTCATATAAAACGTTTGTGGGAAGAAACAGACAAAATATAAATTAAGCTTTACATTTCTGTAATTTTAAAAATAAGATAAAATCACCTGGAGAAAAATTTATGGAAAATATAAGTTAAGGTTTTAAAAAAAAAATGAAATTTCTGCATAAAAATTCTATTTCATAAATATATTTACAAATGCAATAAACAAAAAACCCTCCTTTAATTTTAATTAATTATTTCTACTTGTTTCGAAGCAATTAAAAGATTTTTCTTTCTTTCTTTATTTTTTTTTAAAGAAAAATAAATTAAATGTAGTGGCGCCATCTAGTAGTTAGTATTAAAATCATATACATACATATTTAACTTTTTTCCCCTTAAAAAAAAAAAAAAGAAAACTTGTTTAGAAACAGGTAGAGATAGTTATTTAAAATTAAAGGAGGATTTTTTGTTTATTGTAATTGTAAATATGTTTATGAAATAGAATTTTTCATGCAGAAATTAATTAATTAAAAAAAGAAAAGAAAAGAAAGAGTAATATTTTTTAAATAAATTATTATGGGTTTCAAAGTAAAGATGTTATTTATTTATTTTGATGTGTTTTGAAATAATGTTTTTTCTAATAAACAGTGTAAGCACTGTTTCATCCCCTAGTCATTATTGCTTTAAATAATAATAAAAAAATTTTGATTTTGTTAATATTTAAAATATGTATCATTTTAAAGTCTGAAAAATAAATAAATAAATAAACTCTAACTGTATTTTCAAAAGAGATTTTTAATTTTTAAAAAGAAATATATATATATATATGTATTTACGAAAGTATATGTTTTAAATAAAAAAGATAGATGGCGCCAGAACTCTATTTGATTTTTTTTTTCCATTCACGGCGCGGAAGGATACATGAATAGGAATCGAAAATCATTGAGTTATTATAACATCGATGTTCATGAATAATTAAAAAATTTTTCGCTTTAAAAATTGTAAATTCATCATTATTATGATAAAATGGAATATCTAAAATTACAAAATACTTCCTTATTTAAAATATTATCTAAATATTTTTTTAACTAAATATGAAATTTTGAAATCAAAAATATTTTTTTATAACAGAAGAGAAAATATATTTAACCCTTTGCGGCGCAAGACAATTCGGATCATTTAAATTATACTTCCACCGGAATTTATAAACTAAATTAAACTAAAAGAAATTTTAAATTTTAAGGTTAAAAAAAACCTGCCTTTTCTGGTATGTTATAAACGTAAATTTTTTCTAAAAAATTTCTGGGATGAATTTTTGCAGCTGGATCTAAAATTTTGCGTCCTCGCAGCGAGGACGCCGCGCGTTAAGGGGTTAAGTGAATTTGACTTAGTATATATACAATAAATATTTTAAACATGTAATAAAGTACTTTTGCATTAAAAAAAAATTCTAAATAATTCATTGGCTGCATTCAAATTGCTCAACCAACCAACCCACATACCTCACAAGTAAGAACCGCATAACAGCGTTTTCACCCGAAGAAACACATGTAATTGGCGGAGTAATATAGTTCCATATTTAAAGCGATTTATATAAAAAACAAGAGTTTTCCTGTAAAAAACGAAAAGGTTACTAGATTCAGAAAGATCCTATTAACAACATATATTAATTATATGAAAATCCTTCGAGCCGTTTTAGAGATATTTTTCAGAATTTCAGTCAATTACACCAACCTTTTTCCCTTTTTAGCTTTAAATTGAGATTCAGATCCCAAAACATACTGCATGTAGAAATGTAAAATTTTCAGGATAGATTAAGACTGAAGATAAAGGAGTATTTTGAAAAGATCAGAACAAAATATGGCATATTTGCTGAGATATTAAGTGTCGGCTTTTACAAATCTCTTTGATGTCAAACTTGCCGTATATATGAGTTCGCAGCGTCCTGTTTGTCCCTCCGCTTGCGTCACTCAAAAAACTGCCGTTTTTCATGATATACACAATATCAGCATATATAGTTACGCTCATCAGTGCGTGACTCTGTCAAGCTTTAGGCTTAAGAGATAGGCTTAAACGATTCCCTTGGACTGTCTCCTAATTTTCATACTTTAGTTAATTTTGAAAAATGTAATTGTCCGATCGATAAGCTGGTTAATCCGACGGATTCAGAAAAATCGCCCCTTTCATTTTGTACCTTATTTGTAACGAATTTTTGATTAGATGTTTAAAAATTAATTAAAATATGAAAATAACAGCTTTAGAATAGACATTTAAATTTTAATTGTTGCCATTTTTTTTTCAGCATAAAATGAAATATGTTTTCACGTGAGAGAAAAAAAAAAAATTATAAAATATTAAATTTGCCTATGGTGTCGGTGCGTGTATATCACAAAGTGATGACGAAGGTACGATAAGTTTTATTAATCAGAAGCTTACCGATGTACAGCGTAATTGGTCTACTATAGAAAGTGAAGCCTATGCAGTGGTATGGTCTATCAAGAAATTTGAAAACTATGTTTTCGGAACACGTATAGAGATTATTACAGACCATAATCCTCTTGTCTATTTGCAAAAAAAACCGCACCTCAGTCTGCTAGACTCCAACGATGGACGTTATCTTTACAAAGATATGATATTTACATGTCGCCCTGCCCTGGTACAAAACTGAAAAAAGCTGATGGAATGTCGAGACTATGCCAATAAAAAGTTTTGCTAATTACCAATAATTTTGGTTCTGTTCAGTAATATACCTGTGTGTCTTTAGTATTATAAATATTTGTACTGATATTGTATAAAGGCATCGATGCATCTGTTGTGAATTGTTAATTTTATTTTTGCACTTATTTCTTGTATTAAAATATCTATGCTTTTTCCAGCATTGTATCAAGGCATCTTTACACCTGCTGTGATTTGTTTATTTTGCATTTTTTTCATGCGTTTGAATATTTATGTACCAGTTGGTTGTTATTATATCAGATTTTCATGCGCTTGGCATATCTCAATCTTAACGGGAGGGGGGGGGGGTGCAACCATGTCATGCAACCAAGCACTCCCCTGTTCATTTTTATACTTACAGGCCGATTCAGAGTACATACGAGCGGAGAAATGGCAGTGACAACGCCCATCTCTGACGTCATTTTGACGTCAGCGTTTCCGGTGAGTGAGAAATGGACAATATTCCTGTGACGTCACAGTAGGTAAAATCGCCGAACACGTGGCCGATATTTTGTAAACAAATTAGATTCAAGATGCCATTTTATTGTTACGCATAATATATTCCTAAATATTTCTCCAGTGAAACTTAATAATCAGATATCTGTTCAAACAAGAACAAAAGAGAAATGTAAACAACTTTTAATTGAATGATAAAGTTAAGACTATTCCATATCGTAAAATTACAGAACATTTTATGTATATATATACTCACACACACACACATATATATATATATATATTTTATTATTATAGATAATGAATAAAAGATTAATAAGAACATTTTACACACACACACACACACACACACACATATATATATATATGTATATATTTATATATATATATATATACATATAGACATCAAAGCTTAAATAATTAGAATTTCAATCACTTTAATAAAGGAATTTATTAAATGGAACATCCATTTAAATTTGTTAACATCGCCACAGTTCACATGACAACTTTTAATATTACATATGTTGATTAATATTATAGTGTATTACTAAAACTGGATTAAAAACAAAACAAAGGTATCACTATATCACTCTTACTTCAATTTCATATAATCTGTAACTCTTATAAATAATATTGCAAGATAAAAGTTTGCAAGCCACAATGCTTTGCTTTGGTAGAGTTGAGGATTGTTTGCCTAACCAGCTGATATTCTTGAAGCCTCGAACCCAAAGTGGGAATATGGTCCATAGCAATTCTGGGGCTCCTTTTCTCTACTCCATCGTTGTGTTAAATGTCTCGATTGTTTGCATCGCGAACTCGGCTGCTTCTATGTCGGCGAGAACCGAAAAGCAGCGATGGAGAAGTGCGCGTAAAAGAAATTTACGACAGATTTACCATTATTTTGTGAAGTTATAATGCGTTTTTTAAGAAAATAACCTTTCATTATTATTTTATTATTTATTTTAACTATATTTTATAAATGTATTATTTTGTAAAATTATAATCGAAAGTTATATAGTTTTCAACATTATTTTTAACGAAAATGGTGAAGATGAAATTTCATTTTTTAGACTGAATGGCTATTGTTTTGTGAATGTGGATATTTAAAATTTTGCCATATTCATAAGCAGTAGGAATTCAGTCCTTTATCTTTAAAGTGGGTGGATACTACATAAAGAAATATGCCTCTTCTGGGATGAAAATTCAATACCAAAGTATCACCAAGTTGTAAATAGGTAAGAAGTAAACATTTTAGCATTAAGTAATAACCATGTTCATTTACTAATTCTATTTTCTATCAGTTCTAATTTATGAAATACATTAGTTAAACAACTATTGACTTTTGAATTACCATAATGCCTTTTTGTGAAGTTTGTTTTTTAAGCTTTTTTCAATAATAATGAAATAACAAATTTTTATATTATAATCTAGTTGTGAATCTGTTTTATAATTGGATCTTCTCCCTTCACACATATTATATCAAATTTTATTGAATGATCATACATTAAATTTTTTGCAAATCTGATATTTACAAAATTTATTGCTTTAAAATTCAAATTTCAATAAATTAAAAGATGAAAAAAAAAAAAAAAAAAAAAAACCAGATGGTTTGCATGATTTATAAAACATTTTGCATCTGTACCCATTTGTTACATTTTTAAACCTCCAACTTCTCATCCTTGTTTCAATACAACAGCAACAAAAAATGCATTTAAAAAGATTTCTACTTATTTTTTAAAATGTACTTGATTAATTTTATATAAACATGTAATTCAATCATTAATGCTAATTACACCTTATTCATTAGAAAACATGGTTTTGTGGCTCTGAATTATGTATAAATTTTATTATGTTTTGTGATATATAAAGATAATATATATACATTAAAGAAATATTCACATATGCAATATATCAGAATTCTCTCATGAGATTGTATTCATGAACCAGTAGTGCTATTTATATTATTTGTTCAAATTCAAGAGCAAGAAATCTCAAGCTTTACTTTTATAAATAAAACTTAAAATATAATGCATTTGTGTAGCCTATATCCTATCTAAGAATTGAATTTCTTCTCGAAAAATCATATCACAATTGAAAAGACCTATCAAATAATTTTCATACAGGATTCACAGGTTTTTAATGGTTTATGTTATGTGAAAAATCATCAAAAAACCATAAACTAGTAATTTAACTTAAATATTTAGCTGTTATTAAATATATTAGAGTTTGAAAGCATGGGTTAAATTACATCTTTTTAAAACATAGTTATAAAATCTCTTTAAGCAAAATCTCTTTAAAAGCAAAATCTCTTATAAATTATCAAAAGTAACATAAAAGTCAATATTTTTACATAGGTATATTATTGTTGTTATATTATGTTTTTTTTATTTTTGAGAAACGAAAAAAAAAAAAAAAAATGTTTTCATTGATAAAAATAAAACTTTCCTAGACTATAAATTCTACCTTCAAATATCAATTAATAATTCTATGAAGTTAGATTGTATTTCATAACATATATTGAATGTATAAATCTAATTAATTTATTATTTGCAAGACGATTTAATGTTATTTCCTTAATTAAATTGTATGTTATTGATACCTATATATGTGTGTTAAAAAACCACCATGTCATTATCTAGAGAAAAACAGAATTATAGCTAACTTTCAAATGGCTTCAAAATGCTAAAATGTCAATTTGGCGACTTTTGGTTACAATTTTGAAAAGTTGCTAAATGATGTATTATACTGAACCTGTCTATAAATTTATACATATTTCAGATTTAAGAAATATAAAGATTTTATCAATTTTTAATTAATCAAAGAGAAAATTGTGTTTTAAAATAGATTTTGCTTCTCTTTGTTTCATAACAAAAGTCTTGAGGTTGTTGTTAAAGGTCACATTTGGCGATAAATCGCTTGTTTATAATAAGAGATCCCATGTATAATGCAACAGTTTCGAGAATATTGAAATTTTCAAAGAAATGCTTTAGTTTATGAATGATGGATATTCTTGAAATAATCCAATAAACTATTATTTACATGACAAAAGTTATGAAAACAATTTATGTAGAGACATAAACTGTGAATAAACAATTTTCAACAACTGTCAAAAAAAATCAACCAAGTCATAAATACCTTTTAACTTTTTTGGAAAGTTTAAATATATGAACAATCACAATCAGTATGCTTGAACAATTTTTAAGTTTACCATCATAACAAGAGAATAGTTTTTTATGATACAAGATATTAAATAAAAACATATACATACTACTTTCATATAAGCAACGAATGTAAGAGATAAACAGACATGCAAATTGTTTTGTAAATCATGCAAACCAAATTTTCAAACTTATGTTGTCTCTCAATTTCATGTTAGATTATTTTGTTTTTAAAGAAATTTCTCATTTTGAATGTTTAATTTGCATTATAATGTTTTAACAACTCTCTAAATATCATTTGTTATAGGTTTTAATAGATATTTTTTTTATAATAGGTCATTTATTTTGCATCCCAAATAGTTGTTTTCAGTGCTTTTCACTGTTAGGTAGTTTCATCCTCTCTCTCTCTAGGGAATGAAGTATCAGTTTTTTAATGAAAAATGAAATTTATTATTAATTTTTAGCTAAATAAACAGTAAATTGTAATATAAATAATAAGTCAATAGATTCGCTATTGGCTTCCACTCTGAATTCATGAAATTATTAATTTTTATTTCAATGAAAATAAGTACTTTGTTTTTATTATTTAAAAAAGTAAAGCACCATAGTAGAATAATAAGATATACTTTGATAAATTAGGGACTTTTATTTTTATTTTGATAACTTATACAAGATTTTGCTTAAAGAAATTTTTATAACTATATTAAGAGAAATATGGTTTCACTCGGTGCTTTCAGCATTGCTAAATATAGTATATGATACTGAATACTTTTAGTAAATAATAAAGAATGATATTTGGGATATTTGAAATATATTCTTTTCTGTAATTTAAATAGTGAAAAGACAATAATTTTCATCTGATTAAAGAGAAAAAATATTTTAAAACAGAATTTTTCTGTTTAGTATTTTGAACTGTAAAGATATTACTATAAAGAGTTGCATTTGACGAAAAATTGTTGGCTTGTCATGTATATAGTAATATGTAGAGTTGTGTATAGAAATGTTATAAATATGGGTATAGAATGATTTCATCTAGTGTTCACACCAAGTATTATATGTATATATATATACATATACTGTGTTTATTGGCAATAGGTTTTATGTCTTTTTAATCATATTTATTCAAAATAGATTTTATGCCCTTTAACAAATATCTCTTGAAAATAAATAAGTGAAAAAGTGATTGCAAATTTTTAAATGCTAGAAATATGACAAAAAGTTACTATATTTGGCAATAATGAAGCTGAACATTTAGACATTGGATAACAAATTACTCTGTTTGGAAATATTGAAGTCATCGAAAAACCTGGCAAAAGTAAATATTCACCTGAATATAAACGGTACAGGAAAATCTGAAGAACTAAATTATTTTGTGCATGTCTAGTAAATATCTAAAGTTTTTATTTTCCCCATGATAATTATAAATTATGGAAAATTCTTCAGTTTGTGTATTCAAATTTTTATTTATACACATATATATAATGTAATGGTGAAAACAGGAAAAAAGTATTATACTATCCTGCGAAATATTTAGAAACCAAATGTTATGTCCATTTTACAAAAATAATAAACATAAGTTCTTCAATACGGTCAACATGTTTACAACCCACTATAAAAGCTATTTTTCTTTTTTTAAACAATGGAATGTCCAATGTGTGCATTTACCTACTAAAATTGATTATAAATAAATTTCTTTGTAATACAAAAATGTAACTATCAGAATGCACAACAATCTTACTATAGTGTTTCTTCAAATAATTTAATCTGTTTATTTTATATTTAGATATTTTCCATTAGTAACAGTTCAATTTTTAAACTGGTGATATAAACCATCAAAACCTGTTAATCCTGTATGAGATATAAATGGAAATTATTTGAAAGTTTTTTATTTATTTATCTTTTCAACTATTCTAAATTTTTAGTATTTTATAAGAAGTATATTCAATTCCAAGATCTCTTCCTCTATAATTTAAACAAATGGTATAAAAAGTACTATTTGTCTGTGCATAAAGTCTCACAAAAGAACTCTGATACATTATGGTGTATGTGAGTATTTCTTTAAATTTTTATTATTATACTGCATAAAACATTACGAAATTTATACATTTACCAGAAGCAAAAAAGCATGTTCCCTATGGTGTAATTAGCATTTATGATTAGTTTATAGAGCCACACAAAATTATTGATATACATTTTAGTGTATAACTAGAAACTCTCACAGCACATTTTTAGTTGTATTTAAACAAAGATGAAGAAATGGAGGTTTAACAATATAACAAATAAGTATGTGTCAATTGTTTTATAAATCATGTAAACCATATAATTTTTCTTAAAAAAAAAGTTATGCTAATGCTACCAGTTTTATAAATATTAAGTTTTCAGAAAATTAAACATGAAATATAGGAAGATGAATGTATTTAAATTATTAAATTCAGGTGTTTTCATTGTTGTAATTATTTTTGGGGAAAAACACAGTTTGGAGGAACAGAGGAAATAGCAATTTTTTTAATATTATAAAACCTTTAAAATGAATTGAAAAACTGATGTTAAGAAAGACACAGAATTAAAAACTTTGTAAGCAAACAATGTAAATTTAAAAATTTCATAGCAATTGTTGTATTTTATTTAAACTTTGTACGTATGATGTAACATTATTTAAAACAAAAATCTTTATATCAATACTAATAATATATATATATCAAATTTTCAACTGAAATTTAATAACCAAGCAAGAATATATAAATCAATCTCCTTACCTATTTAGAGCTTGTAATTGGATTTTTCTACTTCATAATACTTTTTTTTTTCCATTATAAGAAGATATTCATAAGAAATTGTGTAATCCAATGTGAAGATGACCGAATAATTAATGTTTATGTATATGACAAAATATTCATTATTCACATACATAAAACAATAATATTTCAGTCTGAAATTACGAACTTATATAATTCATAATTAAAATATTGTTGGGAAAATTTAAAGTAGAGTGAATGCGGAATGCACACAATTGAATTTCTACAACTACGCAGTATGCATTCTCAACGTGCTTTTGATTACAAACAATATTCCGATGAAACTTTCCTATTGGTTATATCGCTACGTTTTCTATCATAATCGGTAAAACTGACGTCATTTTAGGGACGCCTTCTCGCTTGCTTTATGGATCAGCTGATACGACTCGTGTGCGAGTGAAAACGGGCCCCGGAATAGCTATTTCTCTTACTACCGAGATGGAGCGATGGAGTAGAGACAGCCTTTCGGTTACGTCACGTCTCACTCGTCTCTCTACTCGGCCGCGCTGTGAATTGGGCTGTTACTCAGCAAATCTTCCATGCCGTTGAGAACGGGATGTGCTTTGGCGGTTAGTAGCAGTGTTGCCAGATCTGGTGAATTTTTAATTCAATAATCATCGACAATTTTTAATTGTAACGTTTACTTTATCACTTCGAGGATTAATCGTCTGTTATATACATCAAATATCAGTTTTTTAAATTATTGGTGATTATTGAATAAAAAATCCGCCAAATCTGGCAACACTGCTTAGTGCAGCTTTGGGCTTCGGCCCGTGAAGTAGCATCAACGAGATATATAAAGTAGAGTGATAAATGGTAACCCTTGAGAAGGTCCAAGATGAGTCATGTGACATGCTCTCCTTGCACCTGCGTATTCGGTGGTTCCCTTGGTAACAGCTTATTTTTAGTAAATATCTATGGCAACGGTTTGGAGATTGTTCTTCGCATAAGCCAATGTTTTTGTTTACTTGCGTAGTTTAATATTCTTTTGTTCTAAATCATTTTGATTTTGATTTTACTTCTTTTTTATTTCGTGTAGTTGAACTTTAACCGACAAAATGCTTAAAAAGAGTTGAAAAATTATTATTTGTTGTTAAATTTAGCTCTTTAAAAGTTTAAATTTTCTTTTATAAACACTTTTAAACTTTGTTGGGAAACGATGAAAAAAAAGGTATTTTATTATTTATTAAAATGTGAAATATGTGTAAAATTATTTTAAAAACAATTTATTTCGGTCATAGGACTGTCATGTTACCTAATAATAATAACAATAATTTGTCGAGCCGCTATTTTAAATGCCAAAATAGCGATAAAGGGCCAAACACAGCAACCTATTGGAGCATGTCACGTGATTCATCTTGAACCACGAAAAGCTAATCCTTCATCCATTGAATCAGCACTCTAATTTATATATCTCGTTGAGTAGGATGTAATTAGCGCATTCGAGTTTTAGAGTTTATTCTTTTATTTGTTTTAATAACAAGCACACATATGTGCTCAACTGTATATAGAACCTCACCCGTACATATTCATATGTAGAGTTTATAATAATAAATTAAAGAGTAAAAAGAGAGGATTACTGTTTCAAGAATTACCAATCGCACATCACAGTTTAAGTTATGTTTTATGTACAATACAATCTCGACTAGACTATTTTTATCTCATTTACCATTTCCTGCCTTTTTGCGATTTATCCGCGATTTGCATTATCTGCGGAACCCGTGACATTCAATTCAGAAGATAATCGGGAGTATACTGTATTGTATAAGCATCTTCGTTTTTTTTAAATATTGCATCTGAAAGCAATCTAAAATTATACTAAAAATTCCATTAAAAAACCAACACAAAAGAGTATAAATGCGAGAATTGTTGCTGATTTTTTTTTTATTCTCAGTTGTATTTTTTTTTTTTTTTTTTTTTTTTTTTTACATTAAAAAATCAATCACGCTTTAGAGGTGTTTGCAGATTAGAGGTCTGCGAACTAAAGGGAATTGACTGTAAAGATATTTCTTTATATAACAAAAGACTCACCCGTATCATCAGTAGATTTTGAGCAGGATTCTATAGTACAAATTACAGTCAAGATACCGTTTGGAGCTAGTATACCAATCTTTTTTAAAAGCTCGGATCTCTTCAAAAATTCATGACTTCCATATCCATCGTCCTTTGTAAACGTATACGAAAATTTCCCCTCGCAATCTTTATCATCGTCGACTGTTTTTAGGCTGAAAGTCCAAGTCAAGTGTTTGGAAGGGCCAGAAGATTTTCGACGCAGATAAATACTAATATAACCAACTGATTTCGTAGATGAACCACCACCATTGGGATAGATTCTCAAAAACCAGTATTCTCCGTCAATTAAAAATGTAGGACTGCAAAAGCATTTTTCATCATTTTCATAAAGAGAAAAAAAGTCCTCAATTATGTATTCGAAAATAAATTCAATTTTTGTAACTTTTTGCACTTTTCCAACAGTAGTAGTCATGCTAAAAACTTATTTTCTAAATTTTGTCAGATTTTTCCTCTTGCTCCTGAATTTATTTTTCAGCAAATCACCTGAAACAAACAATATATATATGTGTATATATAAATATATAAACTTTTGTATCTAAAATTTATGTTGCTTTCCTTGTTATTTAATGTTTAAATTTTTCAAAATCAATTTGATATTAATATATATATATATATATATAAAAGAGCTGTGTGTGTGTGTGTCCGCTATAGAATCCTAGGCCGTTTCACCGAGCAGGACCAAATTTGGCACGGTTAATGTTTACGACCCGAGAAAGACAACGCCGCAAGTGATTTTACAAAATTCGCCCCCAAAGGGGCAGGGGGGCAAGACGTAATTTCACAAAATCCTTCATCTCTAAAAAAACAAAAAAAACAGATATCCGTAAAAATTTTGCTTTAAAATATAGCTAATACAAATGTCTAAAAATCGGTTTCTGGAATTTTTGAAATTCGGTCTCCAAGGGGGGCGGGGGGGGGACGTGATTTCACATGCGTAAAACGTGATTTCCCATAATCCTATATATCTCAAACAAAAAAAATAGATATACGTGAAATTTTTGCTCTAAAATATAGCTAATGCAACTATCTAAAAACCAATTTCTGGAATTTTAGAAATTCAGCACCCAGGTGGGGCAGCAAGGGGGGGGGGGGGTTATGGAGCAAAAACAAATAGAAGTTCAGTTAGGCCGTTCAAAATTGGTACAGATAGGTTTTAAAGGCCTGCAAGTCCAATGGGGATATTTTCGATTGTGTAAAGTTATTAGGAGGGGCAAGAAGGGGGGAGGGGAGGGGGGTGCAAAAAAATAAAAATAGTGTCAGATCGTTCAAAGTTGGTACGTAGAGGTTTTCGATACTTACAAATCGATTGCGGATATTCTTGAATTTGTAAAATTATTAGGAGGGGCGGGTAGGGGGGTGGGGCGGTAAGGGGGCTATGGGGCAAAAACAAATAGAAATCCAGTTAGGCCGTTCAAAATTGGTACAGATAGGTTTAAGAGGCCTGCAAGTTGAATGGGGATATTTTCGAAAGTGTAAAGTTATTAGGAGGGGCGAGAAGAAGGGGAGGGGAGAGGGGGGGTGCAAAAAAATAAAAATACAGTTAGATCGTTCAAAATTGGTATATAGAGGTTTTCGATACTTACAAATCGATTGCGG
Organism: Salticus scenicus; assembly: GCA_963930645.1. Classification (NCBI taxonomy): domain Eukaryota; kingdom Metazoa; phylum Arthropoda; class Arachnida; order Araneae; family Salticidae; genus Salticus; species Salticus scenicus. The sequence continues at coordinate 123,004,607 of OZ005660.1, read as the reverse complement.
ATATTTTCGAATTTGTAAAATTATTAGGAGGGGCGGTAAGGGGGGGCTATGGGCAAAAGCAAATAGAAATACAGTTAGGCCATTCAAAATTGGTAAAGATAGGTTTTAAAGGCCTGCAAGTCGAATGGGGATATTTTCGAAAGTGTAAAGTTATTAGGAGGGGCGAGAAGGAGGGACGGGATGGGGGGCAAAAAATAAAAATAGAATTAGATAGTTCAAAATTAGTACACAAATGGTTTTCGATACTTAAAATCGAATGCGGATATTTTTGAATTTGTAAAATTATTATGAGGGGCGGTAAGGGGGAGGGGCTATGGGCAAAAACAAATAGAAATGCAGTTAGGCCGTTCAAAATTGGTACAGATTGGTTTTAGAGGCCTGCAAGTCGCATGGGGATATTTTCGAAAGTGTAACGTTATTAGAAGGGCCGGGAAGGGGGGGGGGGACAGAGGGGCAAAAAAAAAAATAGATCATTCAAAATTGGTACATCGAGGTTTTCGATACCTACAAATCGATTGCGGATATTTTTGAATTTTTAAAATTATTGGGAGGGGCCGGAAGGGGGGAGGGAGCGGAAGGGCAAAAAAATAAAAGTAGAGATAGATCGTTCAAAACTGGTGCAGTGAAATTTTGATACTTACAAATCGATTGCGGATATTTTCGAATTTGTAAAATTATTAGGGCGCTCATATATATGCATTCGCGCGTGCGCATCGCGCGCGGGTCTACGCTGCCGAAGGCAGTGGGGACCCGGTGTGACATTTTTCCCGATCAGAGTTTTTTTTTTTTTTTTTCTTCACATGATAAAAATTAATGCAATTTTGAGAATTCATTAATTATAATGATTCATTTAAAAATAGTGACCAGCGAAGCGGGCGTAGCCTGCTAGTATATATATATATACTAGCAGGCTTTGCCCGCTTCGCTGGTCACTATTTTTAAATGAATCACTATAATTACTGAATTCTCAAAATTGCATTAATTTTTCTCACGTGAAAAAAAAAAAAAAAAAAAAAAGAGAAACAAAATCTGATTAGGAAAAATGTCGCACCGGGTTCTCACTGCCTTCGGAAAAAATTCCCAAAATGCTCTAACTCTTATTTCTGTTATTTTCCCCCTTCGCCTCCCCCCCTCCCGTCTATCCTAATAATTTTACAAATTCGAAAATATCCGCAATCGATTTGTAAATATCAAAAACCTCTATGCACCAGTTTTGAACGATCTATCTCTATTTTTATTTTTTTGCCCCACCACTGTCCCACTCTTCCCAATAATTTAAAAAATTCGAAAATATCCGCAATCGATTTGTAAGTATCGAAAACCTCTATGTACCAATTTTGAAAGATCTAACTCTATTTTATTTTTTTTTTGCCCCTCCGCCCCCCTAATAACGTTGCACTTTCGAAAATATCCCCATTCGACTTGCAGGCCTCTAAAACCTATCTGTACCAATTTTGAATGCCCTTACTGTATTTCTATTTGTTTTTGCCCATAGCCCCCCCCCCCTTACCGCACCTCCTAATAACTTTACAAATTCGAAAATATCCGCAATCGATTTGTAAGTATCAAAAACCTCTATATACCAAATTTGAACGATCTAACTATTTTTATTCCCCCCCCCTCTCTCCCCTCCTAATAACTTTACACTTTCGAAAATATCCCCATTCGGCTTGCAGGCTATTGAAACCTATCTGTACCAGTTTTGAAAGGCCTAACTGTATTTCTAATTGTTTTTGCCCCTGCTGCCCCACAGGGGGCTGAATTTTTTAAATTCCAGAAATTGGTTTTTAGATATTTGTATTAGCTATATTTTATAGCAAAATTTTCCCGTATATCTGTTTTTTTTGTTTGAGATAATAGGATTATGCGAAATCGCGTTTTACGCATGTGAAATCCCGTTCCCCCCCTCCCCCCTCTTGGGGACCGAATTTCGAAAATTCCAGTAATTGGTTTTTAGACATTTATATTAGCTATATTTTAAAGCAAAAATTTTACTGATATCTGTTTTTTTGTTTGAGATATGAAGGATTTTTTGAATTCACGTTATGCCCCCCCCTCCCCTCCCCTTGGGGGGGGCGATTTTTTTCTATTTTTTTTTCCAAAACCATCCCTGACCTATAAGGAAAAAAACAAAAAAAGAATGATCGAAATCGGTTAAGCCGTTTACGATTTTATATAGGACATACAGACAAACATTCATTTATATATATATAGGTATATATTCACAATTGAACTTAATCGGAATAAACTTTTGATGTAACTAGATTTAAAAAATAACATGATGTTGTACTACATATGGATAATTATAATTACACCAGCAGCACACAAGATAAATGTATTTAACAATATTCTATATCAATAAGATGCACCTATGTTTCTTAGATCTACTATTATCGTATCATTATGAATACTGTATAATACTATTGTAAAATACTATTCAAAAACTTTATTTTACTTGTAAAATGCTATTCAAAATTACCATGCTTAACTCCGCTAGTGCTCGCGCCGGCTGGGCAGCGTATCTCCATTATGTTGGCGCGTACAGCACAACTTCACAATTGTTCGCCAGACAGTGCGATTTTCGCCAAATCTGGAAGTGAAAGAGAAACTTCACGCCGCTTAACCTGTCTAAATAAACATCCGGCTTTTTTTTTTTTTTTTTTTTTAATGATTAATGTAAGATATAAATCGCAAAACGAACTACATCTTGAAATTAAGAAATAATTTTCCAAATAGAGAAGTAAATAATAATAATGGTAATATATATTAACACTGAAATCCGATTTCATGTATAAGGCTGTAAAGTTTGTAAAAAAAATTTTCGGCCAAGTTACTAATGCTTACTAAAATGCATGAAGAATGCTCATAAGTCCAAATCGGTAGTACGCCATACTACATTTCAACTATTTTTATTATAATTTTGTATTCAAATTTTTAAAATGTACGACTTTATAAAATATTTCCCTTATGATGCAGTGCTTGAATTTTCACTAAATATTTATTTTTAATTAATATGCATTTTTAAAGAACATCTTAATCATAATAAAGATCGATATTTTGTTTTAAATTTTATGGTTGAAATTAATAAAATTTTCTACGTAATTTCCTCCTCAAGCCTGTCCATTTCTCATTCTTGAACCCCCCCACCCCCCACCCTTCAGCATACAAAGTAAAAAAATAAAACATTGAACATTTTATTAATGCTATTGTATTTGTTTCTTAGTAATCATAAATAATCTAACTTAATATGTTATAAAAATCAAAGTAAAAATGATGTGCATATTCTGGGTACATGACACTTTGGTCCCGCAGTATTGGTCCCGCCGCTTTGGTCCCGCCATTTTGGTCCCACGTTTTGGTCCTTATATTAGGAATAATCAAAGTATTACAGAAAAAAAGCGAAATTATTTTTCATATTTTGAATTTTTGTCATTTGACTTGAAAACATGGGGGTAGGAAAAGTCAAAATTATCATCATCATCATCATCATCATTATTATTATTATTTTGCAACAGAAAGTTGTAGTAACAAATAAAACTGAAAAAAAAACGTCTAAAATTTTAAGATTTAGATTTTTTCTGTGTACGATAGAGGAAAAAGGACAGCAAATACATGAGAGAACTTCGGGCAAAAGAGAACTTAGTCGACTGTTTTCAATTGGAAAATTGAATATCAACAACCTTTGTTGAAAATGATGTAACTGTAGGACACATAGAACAGAAAATTTATTAATTCGGATCGAATCATTAAGATCTAAGCATTGTTAATTTATCTAAGTCTGCAAAATTTCAGTTTAAATAAAATACAAGGTTTTTAATTAAAAAAAAAAAAAAAAAAACACTGTAAAGCGGCTCTTAATTATCACATTCAAATTTTGAGTGTTCGAACACAAAATTTGTAGGAAATAGATGCTTTATCCAAGCATCCCCTAAATGTTAAATAATAAAAGAAGATGCGAGGAACCTAAATAATGATCTCAGGATTAATTTGTACAGATCTGCTAAACTTGAGTCATTTTCTTCTCTGTCATTCCGGATATACTTGTCAAACAAAGGAAATAGTTACATATCACACAGAATATGAAAAGCATTTTTATTCCATTATAATCCCTTCCAATATTGTTTAAGAAAATTTCAATTAAACCCTCCCCCCCCCCCATTTTTGAAAAAATGCGCTGAAACAAAACAGTGAAATTCCTTTTTATTATCTGTGGGTTAAACAGGTTTGTGACAGATATATTTATTTATTTTAAAAATAATATTAAACTAAAAAGATAAATAAATAAATAAATAAATAAATAAATAATAACATCAACATTTTCAGAACATTGATGCTTGCAATGCGCATAGTTCATTAAATATTGGACTAGTTATATTTTTCCATTTTTAAAATAAAATCATTATACTTGAAAGAAAAGTAATTTATACACATATATACACGGTTAATGTAATTAAATATCACAGACAAACAAACATGCATTTTAATATTATTAATATAACACAGATTTTGAAATAAATTCCTCTTAGATTAATGATAAAAATTAAATCACAATCAAATCGAATGAAACGTATTATCTCCCTCTCTCTCACACACACATATCATGAATAAATTCATATGTAAGTTCAAAAACTTTATAAATGATCCCAAGCTTATGCTTATGAAGAAGAGTCTATGATAGGAGTAGGACAATAATTAGTTCTTTGAAAGAAATAGCATTCTGCCACTAAAAGCAAATTATATTTAATATCGTAAGGTTGTCTTTCTTTCTTTTTCCCTTTTTTTTAACAAAATTTTTCTGTATTTTATTATTTTTAAATTAATTCAGACTTTATCAATAAACATAATCAAATGGGGATTCTTTTTTTAATAAGAAGGTACAGTTGTTATTGTTAACAATACTTATAAAATCACAAAATTTTGTTACTGATAGCGAATTAAAAAATCCTTTTTCGGCAAGCTTAAAGGCAAAGGTAGATATATTCCTTTACGTTAATGTTACAAATGTAAAGAAATTTTGCACATGCATTAATACTCAGCCAATTTTTTTTTTTTTTTTTAAATATATATTTCAACACTATTTTAATAATTTCCACTATTTATTTAATTTGTTTTTTATGAGGGGAGTGGGGGAGGAGAGGATTGAAGGCTATGATCAAATTCGGGTAATCTATATATATAAAAGAGCAGAGTCTGTCTGTGTGTGTGTGTGTGTGTCTGTCTGTCCGCTATAGAAACCTAGGCCGTTTCACCGAGCTGAACCAAATTTGGCACGGTTAATGTTTACGACCCGAGAAAGACAACGCCGCAAGCAATTTTACAAAATTCGCCCCCCAAGGGGGGGAAGGGGAGCAAAACGTAATTTCACAAAATCCTTCATTTCTCAAACAAACGTGATTTCACATGCGTAACGTGATTTCACATGCGTAAAACGTGATTTCGCATAATCGTATATATCTCAAACAAAAAAAAATAGATATACGTGAAATTTTTGCTCTAAAATATAGCTAATGTAATTATCTAAAAACCAATTTCTGGAATTTTAGAAATTCAGCTCTCAGGTGGGGCAGCAAGGGGGGAGGGGGCTACGGAGCAAAAACAAATAGAAGTACAGTTAGGCCGTTCAAAATTGGTACAGATAGGTTTTAAAAGCCTGCAAGTCGAATGGGGATATTTTCGATTGTGTAAAGTTATTAGGAGGGGCTAAAAGGGGGGAGGGGAGGGGGGGGGCAAAAAATAAAAATAGTGTCAGATCGTTCAAAATTGGTATGTAGAGGTTTTCGATACTTATAAATCGATTGCGGATATTTTTGAATTTGTAAAATTATTAGGAGGGGCGGGTAGGGGAGTGGGGCGGCAAGGGGGGGGGCTATGGGGCAAAAACAAATAAAAATACAGTTAGGCCGTTCAAAATTGGTACAGATAGGTTTAAGAGGCCTGCAAGTTGAATGGGGATATTTTCGAAAGTGTAAAGTTATTAGGAGGGGCGAGAAGGGGGAGGGGAGAAAGCGGGGGGCAAAAAAATAAATATAAAGTTAGATCGTTCAAAATTGGTTTATAGAGGTTTTCGATACTTACAAATCGCTTGGGGATATTTTCGAATTCGTAAAATTATTATGAGGGGCGGTAAGGGGGAGGGGCTATGGGCAAAAACAAACAGAAATGCAGTTAGGCCGTTCAAAATTGGTACAGATTGGTTTTAGAGGCCTGCAAGTCGAATGGGGATATTTTCGAAAGTGTAACGTTATTAGAAGGGCCGGGAAGGGGGGGGACAGAGGGGCAAAAAAAATAAATCATTCAAAATTGGTACATCGAGGTTTTCGATACCTACAAATCGATTGCGGATATTTTTGAATTTGTAAAATTATTAGGAGGGGCGGGAAGGGTGTGGGGTGGTAAGGGGGGGGGCTGTGGGCAAAAACAAATAGCAATACAGTTAGGCCGTTCAAAATTGGTACATATAGGTTTTAGAGGCCTGCAAGTCGAATGGGGATATTTTCGAAAGTGTAAAGTTATTAGGAGGGGCAAGAAGGGGGGGGGGGAGGGGGGAAAAAAAATAAAAATAGTGTCAGATCGTTCAAAATTGGTACGTAGAGGTTTTCGATACTTACAAATCGATTGCGGATATTTTTGAATATGTAAAATTATTAGGAGAGGCGGGTAGGGGGGGCTATGGGGCAAAAACAAATAAAAATACAGTTAGGCCGTTCAAAATTGGTACAGATAGGTTTAAGAGGCCTGCAAGTTGAATGGGGATATTTTCGAAAGTGTAAAGTTATTAGGAGGGGCGAGAAGGGGGAGGGGAGAAAGCGGGGGGCAAAAAAATAAATATAAAGTTAGATCGTTCAAAATTGGTTTATAGAGGTTTTCGATACCTACAAATCGATTGGGGATATTTTCGAATTCGTAAAATTATTATGAGGGGCGGTAAGGGGGAGGGGCTATGGGCAAAAACAAACAGAAATGCAGTTAGGCCGTTCAAAATTGGTACAGATTGGTTTTAGAGGCCTGCAAGTCGAATGGGGATATTTTCGAAAGTGTAACGTTATTAGAAGGGCCGGGAAGGGGGGGGGGACAGAGGGGCAAAAAAAAATAAATCATTCAAAATTGGTACATCGAGGTTTTCGATACCTACAAATCGATTGCGGATATTTTTGAATTTGTAAAATTATTAGGAGGGGCGGGAAGGGTGTGGGGTGGTAAGGGGGGGGGGCTGTGGGCAAAAACAAATAGTAATACAGTTAGGCCGTTCAAAATTGGTACATATAGGTTTTAGAGGCCTGCAAGTCGAATGGGGATATTTTCGAAAGTGTAAAGTTATTAGGAGGGGCGAGAAGGGAAGGGGAGAGGGGGGGGGCAAAAAAATAAAAATAGAGTTAGATCATTCAAAATTGGTATATAGAGGTACTTCGATACTTACAAATCGATTGGGGATATTTTCGAATTTGTAAAATTATTAGGAGGGGCGGTAAGGGGGGGGCTATGGGCAAAAACAAATAGAAATACAGTTGGGCCGTTCAAAATTGGTACAGATAGGTTTTAGAGGTCTGCAAGTCGAATGCTGATATTTTCGAAAGTGTAAAGTTATTAGAAGGGCCGGGAAGGGGGGGGCGGAGGGGCAAAAAATATAAAATAGAGTTAGATCATTCAAAATTGGTACATAGAGGTTTTCGATACCTACAAATCAATTGCGGATATTTTTGAATTTTTAAAATTATTGGGAGAGGCAAAAAAATAAAATAGAGATATATCGTTCAAAACTGGTGCATAGATGTTTTTGATACTTACAAATCGATTGCGGATATTTTCGAATTTGTAAAATTATTAGGATAGACGGGAGTTGGGGCGAAGGGGGAAAATAATCGAAATAAGAGTTAGAGCATTTTGGGAATTTTTTCCGAAGACAGTGAGAACCCGGTGCGACATTTTTCCTAATCAGATTTTGTTTCTCTTTTTTTTTTTTCACGTGATAAAATTTAATATAAAAACATATTAATATGAAACGTATATATGAATTCGTTAGATGAAGGCAGAAGGGACCCGGTGTGAGTCTTTACCCGATCAGAAATGATTTTAAAAAAAAAATCCTTTTCTTAAGAATAAAAGTTTATGAACGATTTCACATGGAATTTTGAGAAATCATAAGTGTGGTGAAGGAATACGCGCGCGCAGCGCTCATATATATGTATTCGCGCGTGCGCATTGCGCACGAGTCTACGTTGCCGAAGGCAGTGGGGACCCGGAGCGGCATTTTTCCCGATCAGAGGTTTTTTTTTTTTTTTTCTCCACATGATAAAAATTAATGCAATTTTGAGAATTCATTAATTATAATGATTCATTTAAAAATAGTGACCAGCGAAGCGGGCGTAGCCTGCTAGTGATTGTATATATGCGTCCGGGATAATACCTAAATGTCCCCAAATTTTTTACTTTTTCTGTCATGCCAGTTTAATTCATTTAGCATCGATTTACACTTTTTTTTTTTTTTTTTTTTTTTTCTTTTAACCGATGACATTTATTTTTTACATTATAGAATCTATGTCACAAAGCTAAGTCTAAATCTGCTTAGCACTAAGATATGTTGATTTTATTTACATATTTATTTATTTATTAATTAAGTTTTATTTAATTTGTTTTAAATCATGAATAAAATTTTATTTCATTTTTCTCAGTACATTGTTGTAATTGTCACGTCATATTTTCTGTTAAATTAAACATTTTTTTAAAAAATCAGATTATTATATTGTTTAAAAACATGATTAAAATTTTATTATATTTTTAGTGATCTTTTTTATTATCGTTTGTACGTGACATAAGCATCAAATTATAAATTTTTGCAATGAAAGCTATAGAAAATGTCGGCTTCAACACAATTGACGAAAAATCACTTTTTAGCTTGTAACTTCTCAGCAATTGAAGCTATCGAAAAAGTTTAAATACAAAAATTGTTCTTTAGGGTAATGCGGTAAATCGCCTGATTTGAAAATTTTCCCTATTTTCAATAGTAAAGAAATTATGGGCAAATGAAGCCCCACCATTTCCACCCCCTTCGAGCTGGATACCCCATCTACGAACTCGACCGAGATTTTTACTGTCCTGACAACGTATCCTGAGCTGGTTAAATTTAAATAAAAAGTACTCCAGTTATCGTGTTCACAACTTAACATGGGAAAAAGCGTTATACATATATATATATATATAAACTTTTGAACGGAGGGTGGTTTTGGGTTCTAGGGGTCATGATCGGTGAAGATATGAAGAAATTTTGCAGAAGTCGTGTCATGAGAACCATTGCAATAGGTAGATCTCCTATAAGGAATCTACCTAAAATCAAGTTACAATTGAAGTAAGTTAAATCGAAATCAAATTAAAAAATCTAAAAAAAAAGTGCAACAGCAAAAAAAATAAATAAATAAATAAATAAAATAAATAAAAAATTAAATGCTTGTAAAAAAATTAGTACAAAATTCTCCGAATCTCAATAGCTAGGTAGCAATCGTAATCTCGAAAATTTATATATTTATCTGTAAGATATTCCTTAATTAAAGATATTCTAAGAGCACTTCAATTTTTCCGTATCAATAAATATGTTATTATATTAAAAAACTTATACATATTTTTAAAAAATAGCAAAAAATTGGGGGGACCAAAATGTCTCGGGACCAAAATGGCCAGGGACCAAAATGGCGGAACCAAAGTGACGGGACCAAAGTGTCCTGTTTCGGCATATTCTATTTCCCTTTTCCAAATGAAATAAATCGGCATAGATGTATTCTGCTCAATTCCTCATCACAGGTTTATTGTTATTAATTTCTATATTGAAAGGAATGAGTACGATAGAACACTCAACGCAGTCGCAGACTGAAATGCCGCACCTCAAAGGCTGCCCTCTATCCGATTCGATACATTTAACATATCGTAATTAAATGACTAATTTTATTAAGATTGTTTTCGTACATTAATTTCCAACACAATGATCCTCATGTTGCAAGTTCGTGTGAAGTATTGACCTAATTTGTCATATGAAGGAAAACTTAAATTTTTAATTACTAAAGTTTCCAAATTTAAATGCTCATATTTAATGCAGTGTATTAAAAAAGATATTTTAAAATATTGGTCTGATGTCTTTATGACAAAATCTTTTTCATAATGTAAATTTGAACAAAATTTTTCTCTATTTTGCCATATTTAAAAAAAAAAAAAGAAAGGAAAAAAAAAAAAAAAAAAATCGTAAATTTCGAATAACTTACGAAGTTTACAACTTATATTGTTCCAAAGAAATATTGTCTCTATCAACAACATAAGAGATATTTAAAAACTGATGCGCCCATTTTAAAATCATTCTTTCGTGAGACATGTGTCTATAGACTAAATAACTAGCTAAAAAAACTGAATAATCTAAGAACACTTCATAAATGATGTGATTTTTTGAATTCACAAACCCCTCAAAACGTTGGGGGGAAAAAAAAAAAAAAAAAGGTGAAATATTTTTTTAATTACCTGAGTGCCCCATATCTATAGCACACACAGACAAGTCACATTGACCAAAAACTAAAAATATAATTTTTGGATTCAGGAAACCTCAAACTGTATAAATGTAGCAAAAATTCAATTTTGAAAACTTGATCCGAAAATAATACTTTCTCGACTTTTTATGGATAAGATAAAATAAATTAGAAAAAGAGAATAATTTTAAATTAATTGAATTTTAATTGCATTTATTACATTGATTTTCATTTATACAAAAATGCTTTCACTTAATTTAGGGTAGCCCTGTACATTTACTATATATTATACGAACACAATATAGTGCACTAATTTAGCATATAATTTAAAACACATAGCACGACTTAGAATGCCCTTCCAGCAATTTCATTGTATGAATAGGTATATCTGAATTCTTTTGTGGGGTTCTGTGTAAACTTCTAATGGAGGATTTAATCTCCACATTGTATACAGAACATGCTTTCATGCATGTCAGAATATAAGTTAAATTTATTTTGTTTTGTTCCATCTAAATATATTAAATTGTGTCTACCAGAAAATTCGCACATAGACTTAATGCATTGGAATTTTTTTCTTAGTCACAGTACATGAATTACTTAATCTTTCATCCGAGTCTGGACTTCTAGCTAATATCTGTTCTTGAGTTATGGTGATAACAAACACACAGACACATTCAGGCAACCGTTAAAAACCTAACTTTTAGTTTCAGGATACTTAAACATGCAAATGTAGCAAAAACTCAATTTCGAAAATATGAATCAAAAATAAAATTTATTACAATATATGGGTAAAAGAAACTAAATAATGATAATAATAATAATCTGGTGTGTCACTCACACGATTTTCTTTCATACCCTGCATTTCAATACTATAACAATAGATTGCACATTAAATCTTAAGACCAATAGTGTAAGATAATAAAGTTCAATGTACTTTTAAAATAATCTAAAACAGGTTTAAGAACAGTTTTATTTGACATGCAATCGTGTGTGAGGGGGTCTACTGCCCCCCCCCCCAATTCCTCGTTCACTTACAGTGCATACAATTATTTAAAAAAAAAAAAAAAAAAAAAAAAAAAAAAATCAAGGCTGTTATTAATTTGCATTTAAACTTGCCAGTCTTGATCAAATTTTTAATTGGAAACCTAATACGAAATTCAAAATGCCAAATTTGAGCTATAATGGTAAGAGATAATAATAATAAAATTAAATTAAATAAATCTATTACAAGGATAATTTAAAAAATTTTTAAAACTATAATATTACAATTTTATTTCTTCATTAATCTTGATAAAATAAATTTAAAGGATTTTCTAATAAATTTAGGCATTAAATATATTATTTAAAAATAACGATACTAAGACTCCATTGACACATTTTTAACAGTTCTGATTCAGGGAACCTCAAAACGTGTAAATATAACAAAAACTCAATTTCGAAAATTTGACAAAAAAACAATACATTCTCTACCACATATATTGGTACGAGAAAGTAAAAAAAAAAAAAAATGTATTTCAAGGTCCGTTTTAAAAGATTTAATATTAGAATATTAGAATTTTATTTCTTCATTAATCTTAATTAAATGTAAAGTGTGGATGTTTTCTAATAAATTTAGACATTAATTATATTACTTAAAAATAACGATACTAAGACTCCATTGTCACATTTTTGACAGTTCTGATTCGAGGAATCCCAAAGCGTGTAAATATAACAAAAACTCAGTTTCGAAAATTTGACCCAAAAACAATACTTACTCTGCCATATATATTGGTAACAGAAATTTAAATAAATATGTAAATAAATAAATGTATTTCAAGAACAATTTTAAAAGCTTTAAAATTAGAATATTTAATTTTATTTCTTCTTTTATTAAATTTAGAGGGTGGAGGATTTCTAATAAATTTTGACGTTAAATATATTATTTAAAAATTACGATACTAAGACTCCATTGACACATTTTTAATAGTTCATTCTCTTGGGGGGAAAAAAATGATTGTTCGAATCCTTCACGAATCGTGAATGAAGTGGAAAGAATGGTTGCTTCGCGGGAGAGAGGTTTTGGCGCTAGCTACGAAAATTTGCCAGGTTGGGCTGTACGCGCCAACATAATGGGGATACGCGGCCGGGCCTGAATGAAATTTTCTCCGGGCCGTGTCGGCCCGAATCTTTTTCTGGTTTCCTCGTTAATCAACGAAAGAGAAAAATGATAAAATATCTCTTGTCATTTATTTTACATAATTTTACAGGCTGGTATGTCGCAGAAAGTTCTATTTTGTTATAAAGTGTTTGTAACTTCAATTTAATTGTCTGTCAGTCTGTCTGTCCGAAATCTGATTTTTCGCAAACATTTTTAGCATGCCTCGAAATTAATATATTTTATTCAAAGAAATATTAGATGGTTTCCTATTCAAAATAGTATGCATGTCACTACCAGTTTGTGTACATGTACATAACAAAAGAAATTAGATACGTTACTGTCTATAAGGCATAGTTTTTTATGATCTGTTGAGTTTATTGGTATAAAGGCTATAAAAATCTCTCCGCTGTAACTTTTTCTCTAAGGCTCCTTTTCCTTTTCTCCAGTGGACAAAAGTATCGTCATTTTTATCATGGGCAAAAGCAACTTTTCTATTCAATATGGTTGGATTAACATTAAAGTTTTGTTTACCGGAGCACATGAAAGATTCGGATACATTATGGTATGTAAGAGGAAATGGTTGAAAGTGCATTTTTAGTAGTATTAACCATTTTAAATACCTTAATATATTGTTTGATGAATGCTAATATTTTCGATTTGACTTTCTATTTGTCTTTGTGCCTTGTCTATAATAATGAATTTCTGTTTATATATAAATATCTTGTAAAAGTTCAGCAGTTTTGATAAAGAACGTACTATTGTTTGGTAATATAAAACCTCTGCAAAACACATACTAAAAATCTTTTTCAAAGGCCGGGCCGGGTAAGTGAAGCTTTTGTACGGGCCGGGCCGGGCCTCAAAATTACGGCCCGTGCAGACCTCTATCTTGGATGAGGGTGTCAGCTCCTTAGCTTATGGTCATTATGAAATTGATCAAGATTTAATATTATAAACTTTAATATTGTAAAAGTTGATGAAGACTTAATACTGTAAACTTCGATATAGTTGGTGAATTTATATGTATATAATAATTATCATGATGTTAACTCGATGCATATGCATGGATACTTAGAATAATACTTGCAAATAGTGTAAAAATTGATTAAGATTGAATATTGCAAACTTAGTTATATTTAATGAACTTGTATGTATATACTAATTTTTGTGATGTAATGTGAGCATGTTAAAAGAATTTTGGAAACAATATGTGAAAATAATGTAAAAAAGAACCAATATTTAACATTAGTTATATTTGACGAAATTGTATGTATACACAAATTATTGTGACGTAATGTAAATATACTAAATGAATATTGGATACAATACTTGTAAAATTTGTAAAATATTGCTGCAATAATGTTTTTAATTAACTGTAAACCGTGTCTGTTTTTATTTCTCTAAACTAGCGAGCTTCGCCCGCTAGCGGGTCAGTATTTTCAAATGAATCACTATAATTAATGAATCACTAACAGTAACTTTTAGTCTTAAGAAAAGAAATTTAAAAAAAAAATCATTTCTGATCGGGTAAAATGTCGTTCCGGGTCCCCACTGCCTTCGGCAGTGCAGTCCCGTGCGCGTTGCGCGTCCACAAGTTAAGGTATACACGCGCTGCGCGAGCATACTACTTCCTTGACGCTTCGTGCCCCCCCCCCCCCCAAAAAAAAAATCATTTCTGATCGGGTAAAAACTCACATCGGGTCCCCACTGCCTTCAGCAGCGCAGTCCCGTGCGCGCACGCACAAGTTAGGGGATACGCGCGGTGCACGCCTATTTCATCCCCACCCTTTCAGCCCCTTCTAATAAACCTACGTATACCAATTTTGAACGGTCTTACTCAATTAGCTGAGATGCAAAAGAACACCTAATCAGGACGCCTCAAAACGTGTAAATCTGCTGAAAACTTTCGATAATATAAAAGAACTTTAAAATATCTTTCGAATGATGTATTAAAAATAATTTAATCATGATTAGAAATTGAAACATTGAAATTTAAAAATATTACAGCGCCATCTGGCGGTAGAAATTTCTGTATTCCACTGTTCGATCCCAAATCAACAAAGCTTTCTAATGATGTATTACTTATGAAATTATTTTAATTAGTAGTTGAGATACAAAAGAAAACTGATTCAGGAGACCTCAAAACGTGTAAATCTGGTGAAATCTTGAATTCATTTTCGATAATGTAAAAGTACTTTAAAATGTGAATCGAATGACGCATTAAAAAGAAAATAATAATGATTAGAAATAGAAATATTGTAATTTAAAAATATTACAGCGCCATCTGGCGGTAGAAATTTCTGTAATCTACTGTTCGATTCCAACTCAACAAAGCTTTCAAATGATGCATTACTTATGAAATTTTTTTAATTAGTAACTGAGACAAAAGAGAAACCCATTCAGGACACCTCAAAACGTTTAAATTAGGAGAAATGTCGAAATATCGAATTTCTGTAATCTACTCTTCAATTCCAAATTAACAAAGCTTTCAAATGATGTATTACTTATGAAATTATTTTAATTAGTAGCTGAGATACAAAATAAAACCCATTCAGGAGACCTCAAAACGTGTAAATAAGCTGAAATCTCGAATTCCACTATTGCGATGCAAAAGAAAACCTAATCAGGAGACCTCAAAACGTGTAAATCGGGTGAAATTTCGAATTCCCCTTTCGATAATGTAACCGTACTTTAAAAGGTGTATCGAATGACATATTATAAAAAAAAGAAAATTAAACATAATTAGAATTTTAAATATTGAAATTTTAAATTATTACAGCGCCATGACACCTCAAAACGTGTAAGTCAGGTGAAATTTCGAATTCCATTACCTACGGTTGTCGGTTAATGGAAGTAAATAGAAAAAGAAATATTTTTACCTTAAGTGTATTTGTGTCGTTTTGAAACTCGCATCCTCTTTCGACAGATAAAATGTCAGGCGTGTAAAGATAAAATTTAATTTGCAATTAAAATGTAAATCTTTCGTTTATTGACCAAAATCGATGAAATTTTAACTGCAAGTTTGTTTTGTGGTGTTAAGATTGTATACTAATTAAAATGTGCGAATTTTGAAAAATTGAAGAAAATAGAAAATTGCAATTTTTAATCGCAGTCAAAAACACCTGACCTCATTAAACACCAGATGTTTTTTCTTTCCGTTCAAGATCGTCTGCCAAGTTAAAATGCTTGTGATTTGTTGCCACCATTTTTTTTTAGTTTAGTTAATTTAAAAAAATCTAATTGTCCGATCGATAAGCCGTTTACACCATCGGATTGAGAAAAAAAAGCCCTTTCCATTGGTATCTTGTTTGTAACAATACGACTGATATTTCTAATTAATTTCCCACTTTTTCCGTAAAAATGTCGCTTTTTAAGCGTTTAATCATGAATTCTGGGTCATTTTTCGGTAGACATGGGTGGACATTTTAATTAATATCTCCGCTAATTAGGGTCGCATCGCTTAGCGAATTATCGCGATGTCGAGATGAAGAAATTCTGCGTCTGTCGACACCGGTTTCGAGGCGATGCGACCATTAGCGCCGGAGCTTTAGCGGTCACAAGGCATTTCTCACAGACAGACAGGCAGACAGACAGACAGATGCGTACAGATTTTAATAATATAAGAGGAGACTAGCGAGCTTCGCCCGCTAGCGGGTCAGTATTTTCAAATGAATCACTATAATTAATGAATCACTAACAGTAACTTTTAGTCCTAAGAAAAGAAATTGAAAGAAAAATCATTTCTGATCGGGTAAAATGTCGTCCCGGATCCTCACTGCCTTCGGCAGCGCAGTCCCGTGCGCACAAGTTAAGGGATACACGCGCTGCGCGCGCGTATTCCTTCCCTGACCCTTCGTGCCCCCCCCAAAAAAAATCATTTCTGATCGGGTAAAAACTCACACCGGGTCCCCACTGCCTTCGGCAGCGCAGACCCATGCGCGCTGCGCGTGCACGTGTGAAGGTATACGCACGCTGCACGCACGTATTCCTTCTCAAATCAAATTTTTATTCTTAAGAAAATAAAATTAAAAAAAATATTTCTCATCGGTTAAAAAGTCGGACCGGGTCCCCACTGCCTTCGGCTGCGCAAGTTAAGGGATACGCGCGCGGTGCACGCCTATTTCTTCCCCATCCTTTCAGCCCCTTCTAATTAACCTACGTATACCAATTTTGAACGGTCTTGCTCAATTAGCTGAGATGCAAAAGAACACCGAATCAGGACGCCTCAAAACTTGTAAATCTGCTGAAAACTTTCGATAATATAAAAGAACTTTAAAATATCTTTCGAATGATGTATTAAAAATAATTTAATCATGATTAGAAATTGAAATATTGAAAATATTACAGCGCCATCTGGCGGTAGAAATTTCTGTATTCCACTGTTCGATCCCAAATCAACAAAGCTTTCTATTGATATACTACTTATGAAATTATTTTAATTAGTAATTGAGATACAAAAGAAAACTGATTCAGGAGATCTCAAAACGTGTAAATCTGGTGAAATCTTGAATTCCATTTTCGATAATGTAAAAGTACTTTAAAATGTGTATCGAATGACGCATTAAAAAAAATTTAATCATGATTAGAAATAGAAATATTGTAATTTAAAAACATGACAGCGCCATCTGGCGGTAGAAATTTCTGTAATCTACTGTTCGATTCCAACTCAACAAAGCTTTCAAATGATGTATTACTTATGAAATTCTTTTAATTAGTAACTGAGACAAAAGAGAAACCCATTCAGGACTCCTCAAAACGTTTAAATCAGGAGAAATGTCGAAATATCGAATTTCTGTAATCTACTATTCAATTCCAAATTAACAAAGCTTTCAAATGATGTATTACTTATGAAATTATTTTAATTAGCAGCTGAGATACAAAAGAAAACCCATTCAGGACACCTCAAAACGTGTAAATCAGGTGAAATCTCTAATTCCACTTTCGACACTTTAATTAGTAGCTGATATACAAAAGAAAGCCCATTCAGGAGACCTCAAAACATGTAAATAAGCTGAAATCTCGAATTCCACTATTGCGATGCAAAAGAAAACCTAATCAGGAGACCTCAAAACGTGTAAATCGGGTGAAATCTCGAATTCCCCTTTCGATAATGAAACCGTACTTTAAAATGTGTATCAAATGACATATGAAAAAAAAAAATTTAAACATAATTAGAATTTTAAATATTGAAATTTTAAATTATTACAGCGCCATGACACCTCAAAACGTGTAAATCAGGTGAAATTTCGAATTCCATTATCTACGGTAGTCGGTTAATGGAAGTAAATAGAAAAAGAAATATTTTTACCCCAAGTGTATTTGTGTCGTTTTGAAACTGGTATCCTCTTTCGACAGATAAAATATCAGGCGTGTAAAGATAAAATTTAATTTGCAATTAAAATGTAAATCTTTTGTTTATTGACAAAAATCGCTGAAATTTGAACTGCAAGTTTGTTTTGTGGTGTTAAGATTGTATACTAATTGAAATGTGTGAATTTTGAAAAATTGAAGAAAATCGAAAATTGCAATTTTTAATCGCAGTACAAAAACACATGACCTCATTAAACACCAGATGTTTTTTCTTTCCGTTCAAGATCGTCTGCCAAGTTAAAATGCTTGTGATTTGTTGCCACCATTTTTTTTAGTTTAGTTAATTTAAAAAAATCTAATTGTCCGATCGATAAGCCGTTTACACCATCGGATTGGGAAAAAAAAGCCCTTTCCAATGGTATCTTTTTTGTAACAATACGATTGATATTTCAAATTAATTTCCCACTTTTTCCGTAAAAATGTCGCTTTTTAAGCGTTTAATCATGAATTCTGGGTCATTTTTCGGTAGACATGGGTGAACATTTTAATCAATATCTCCGCTAATTAGGGTCGCATCGCTTAGCGAGTTATCGCGATGTCGAGATCAAGAAATTCTGCGTCTGTCGACACCGGTTTCGAGGTGATGCGACCATTAGCGCCGGAGCTTTAGCGGTCACAAGGCATTTCTCACAGACAGACAGGCGGACAGACAGACAGAAAGACAGACGCGCACAGATTTTAATAATATAAAGAGACTAGCGAGCTTCGCCCGCTAACGGGTCAGTATTTTCAAATGAATCACTAAAATTAATGAATCACTAACAGTAACTTTTAGTGTCAAGAAAAGAAATAAAAATAAAAATAATAATAACATTTCTGATTGGGTAAAAAGTCGGCCGAGGTCCCCACTGCTCACACAAAAACTGGTTACCCCAAACTGCTCACCCCAACTGCAACAACTGCTCACTGCTCACCCCAAAAACTCACACCGGGTCACCACTGCCTTCGGCAGCGCAGGCCCATGCGCGCGCAGCGCGCATGTGTGAGAGTACGTGCGCTGAGCGCACATATTCCTTCTCAAATCAAATTTTTATTCTTAAGAAAAGAAAATTTAAAAAATCCTTTCTCATCGGGTACAAAGTCGGACCGAGTCCTCACTACCTACGGCAGCGCAGTCCCGTGCGCGCTGCGCGCTCAAGTTAAGGAATACACGCGCTGCGCGCGCGTATTCCTTCCCTGACCTTTCGTGCCCCATAAAAAAAATCACCTCTGATCGGGTAAAAACTCACACCGTGTCCCCACTGCCTTCGACAGCGCAGACCCATGCGCGCTGCGCGCGCACGTGTGAAGGTATACGCGCACATATTTCTTCTCAAATCAAATTTGTATTCTTAAGAAAAGAAAATGAAAAAAAAAATCATTTCTCATCGATTAAAAAGTCGGACCGGGTCCCCACTACCTTCGGCAGCGCGGTGCACGCCTATATCTTCCCCACCCTTTCATCCCTTCCTATTTAACCTACATATACGAATTTTAAACGGTCTAACTGAATTAGCTGAGATGCAAAAGAAAACCTAATCAGGAGACCTCAAAACGTGCAAATCTGGTTAAAACTTTAGATAATATAAAAGAACTTTAAAATATCTTTCGAATGATGTATTAAAAATAATTTAATCATAATTAGAAATTGAAATTTTAAAATATTACATCACCATCTGGCGGTAGAAATTTCTGTAATCTACTATTCGATTCCAAATCAACAAAGCTATCTAATGATGTATTACTTATGAAATTATTTTAATTAGTAACTGAGATACAAAAGAAAACCGATTCAGGAGACCTCAAAACGTGTAAATGAAGCGAAATCTTAAATCCCACTTTCGATAATATAAAAGTACTTTAAAATATCTTTCGAATGATGTATTAAAAATAATTTAATCATAGTTAGAATTTGAAATACGCGTATGAGAATAAAATTTAATTTGCAATTAAATTGTACATTTTTTATTTATTTTGGAAACCCGGTGAAATTTGAACTGCTACTTCGTCTTGTGATGTTAAAAGTGTGTAGCAAGTTTGAAATAATTTTGAATAAAATTGAAGCATTTTGAAATTTGCAATTTTTATTTCCAGTACAAAATCAGTAAAGCACGAAGTAAAATCTATTTATTCTTTCGCCCGGCGCCATGGTAACCGAAATACGTGTATTGCGAAATTAATAAAACTCTTGTGATTTGTTGCCACCTTTTTTTTCATACTTTAGTTCATTTTAAAAAATCTAATTGCCCTATCGATAAGCTGTTTAAACCGTCGGATTCAGGAAAATCGGACCTTTCATTTGATAACTTATTTGTAACGATACGACTGATATTTCTAATTTATTTTCCACTTTTTCCGTAAAAATGTCGCTTTTTAAGCATTTAATCATGAATTCTGGGTCATTTTTCGGTAGACAAGGGTGGACGTTTTAATTAATATCTCCGCTAATTAGGGTCGCATCGCTTAGCGAATTATCGCGATGTCGAGATGAAGAAATTCTGCGTCTGTCGACACCGGTTTCGAGGCGATGCGACCATTAGCGCCGGAGCTTTAGCGGTCACAAGGCATTTCTCACAGACAGACAGACAGACAGAAAGACAGATGCGCACAGATTTTAATAATATAAGGAGATGAGTCGATGCGATCATTAGCGCCGGAGCTTTAGCGATGACGAGGCATTTCTCACAGACAGACAGACAGATGCGTACAGATTTTAATAATATAAGGAGATTGTTATTTTTACTTTCTTCTATATGTAATATAGAGAAAGTATTGGATTCGCGAAAATTTTCGACCTCCGTTTTTTGACGGATCTACACGTTTTGGGATGTCCTGAACACGAATTGATAGTTTTTAAAAAATGTCTGTCTGTCTGTCTGTGTGTCTGTCTGTATCAATTTTTTGTGGACGCTGTATCTCACGAACCAATGAATGAAATTTAACCAAACTTGGTATTTAGTTGCACCCTGACATGAACTGGTGCCCATTAGATTTGGGGATCAATAGCTCAACAGGTGGCGCTGTGATCGCATTTTATGCAAATTTTTAACATGGCAGCATAGGACAAAATTCCGTATAAATGGGCATAATGAGAGTTATTTTAAACTTGTGATTGTAAAATTAATATGAATTATTGATAATAGTAGTAGTTATCTAGGAAAAAAATTTTGTGCATGGGGGGGAATACCCATCTTGAAAATTTACTTCCCCCCCCGGGGAAGTAAATTTTCAAGATGGGTATCTTTCGAAAGGTCTCGTTGATAATAGTAATAGTTAACTTGGAAAAAATTTTTGTGCATGTGGGGGCATCGGTTGCCCCCCCACCGGGGGGGGGGAAGTTCCCACCCGGGGGGGCAAAGTTTCAAGATGGGTATCTTTCGAAAGATCTCGTCAATACCTTTAAAACGAATGGTTGACCGATAAATCTGTGATAATTTAAACCAAAGTTATCGATTTTTTTTACTTTTAACAAAAAAAAAACTTAGAAAAATATCGCAATTTTTTTTTTTTTTTTTAACGAAATTTAACCAAACTTGGTATTTAGTTGGTCCCCGACATAAACTGGTGCTGATTATGTTTGGGGATCAATAGCTCAACAGGTGGCGCTGTGATAGCATTTTATCTAAATTTTTAACATGGCAGCATAGGACGAAAATTCGTATAAATGTGCATAATTAGAGTTGTTTTAAACTTGTGATTGTAAAATTAATATGAATTATTGATAATAGTAGTATGTAACTAGGAAAAAAATTTTCTGCATGGGGGGGCATCGCTTCCCCCTGGGGGGGTAAATTTTCACATTGGGTATCTTTCGAAAGATCAGGTTGATAATAGTAGTAGTTAACTAGGAAAAAATTTTTGTGCATGTGGGGGCATTGGTTCCCCCCCCCACACCGGGGGGGAAGTTCCCACCCGGGAGGGCAAAGTTTCAAGATGGGTATCATTCGAAAGATCTCGTCAATACCTTTAAAACGAATGGTTGACCGATAAATCTGTGATAATTTAAACCAAAGTTATCGATTTTTTTTACTTTTAACAAAAAAAAAACAGAAAAATATCGCAATTTTTTTTTTTTTTTTTTTTTTTAACGAAATTTAACCAAACTTGGTATTTAGTTGGTCCCCGACATAAACTGGTGCTGATTATGTTTGGGGATCAATAGCTCAACAGGTGGCGCTGTGATAGCATTTTATCTAAATTTTTAACATGGCAGCATAGGACGAAAATTCGTATAAATGTGCATAATTAGAGTTGTTTTAAACTTGTGATTGTAAAATTAATATGAATTATTGATAATAGTAGTATGTAACTAGGAAAAAAAATTTCTGCATGGGGGGCATCGCTTCCCCCCCTGGGGGGGAAGTACCCCCCCCCCCCCCGGGGGGGATAAATTTTCAAGATGGGTATCTTTCGAAAGGACTCGTCAATACCTTTAAAACGAATAGTTGAACTATAAATCTGTGATAATTTAAAACAAAGTTATCGATTTTTTTCACTTTTAACAAAAAAAAAAAAAAAAAAAAACTTTGAAAAAAAAAATCGTACTTTTTTTTTTTTTTTTTTTTTTTTTTAAATATTGTTACTGATTGAATATGTATAGGTAAATATAGAAGAAAGTCTTGTGGTGGCCACAACATACTAGTTTTAGAATGTTTGTGAATTTTACTAATATGTTAAAAGAAAAAATAAATCAATGAAGAAGAAAAAAGTAATTTTATAAATTTTATTACAAAGATGAAAAGTAAAAATAATGAAAATTGTTTTAGAAAAATTTTTGAGAGAGAGAGAGAAAATATATTAGAACTAGGAAAAGTAATTTTATGATTCAATTTAAATAATACAAACTCTATAATTGATTATAAGTTTTAAAAAATTATTATTTCACACGACACTAAAAGCAGTACCTAAATCTCTAAATTTTTTATTCCATACTAGATTATTTATCATTAATAAAACTAGTTGGCATAGGTGGACTCTGCTCAGTTCCCCATCATATTTATGTTCTCATAAATTTCTGGTGCGAGACATATTATAATCATTTTAAAAGAAATGAATTTGACCAAAGCTTGATACAGTCACAGAATGAAATCCCCGCCTAATAGGCTATCCGCCGTTCACTTCGATATATTTATCTTATTCTAATCTATTAATTTATTTTATCAGAGTCAATTCCGTTGTTTAGTTTTCATGCTACTATATCCAATGCAATAATCCTCAAAATTCAGATTTATATGAAAAATTTACAATTTCGCTATGTTGATAAAATCGTAAATTACGAATAATTTACGAAAAATTCCTATTAGAATATTTGTTTTCAATCATGTTCAAACAAATATCATAAATATAATTTTGAAGCTGTCTAATGTATTTATGATCCTCAAAATGAAAGTTTATGCTCAATTTTGCCATATTCTGACATGTTAAATAAAGCGTAAATTCCAAATAAATTAGGAATTTTTTTAATTGAAAAAATCATAGTCTATGATACTCATGCCAGTATCCTAAATAATATTTCGAAAGTGGTTTGACATCTTTACGACGGAAATATCCCTCAAGATTGACGTTTATGTGAAATTTTGGCTTGCTCTATTCTGCCATGTTAAGAAATTCGTAAATTTCCAATAACTTACGAAATTTTTATGTTCGAAAATTCATAGTCATTAATATTCATGCCAGTGTCCTAAATAATATTTCGAAAGTGGTTTGACATCTTTACGATGAAAATATCTCTCAAAATTGACGTTTATGTGAAATTTTGCCCTATACTGCCATGTTAAGAAATTCGTAAATTTCCAATAACTTGCGAAATTTTCAAAGTAGCATATTTATAGTTACTGATGTTCATTCCGGCATCAAAACCGATATTTTAAAACTGGTTTGACATTTTCACAGTAAAAAGCTTCCATTTAATGCACATTTAAATGAATTTTTGTCCTATTCTCCCATGTTAAGAAAATCGTAAATTTCTCATAACTTACGAAGTTTTTAATTCGAATGTTGCAAATTAATAAGGTTCTTGCCAGTATCAAAAGTAATATTTTAAAACTAATCTGACCTCTGTGATCATTTGTTCGTGAGATATCGTGTTAACAGACTAACACACTAACGGATTGACACACTAACGGACTAACACTAACAGACACCCTACAAATTTTGTCATTTTCGGATTCCTCCCACCTGAAAACGTATAAAAAATTCAAAAAACCGAGGTCGAAATTTTTCACGATTACATAAGTTCCCCATACATATATAGTATGATGAGGAACTAAAAACCTATTAAAAATCAATTATCGCCCTTGACAATTAAAAAATCTATTAACGAGGATACTAAACATTGTTTACCCATAGGGTATATGTCCCCATGCTGTCACTTCCCCCCCTCATCGTACTTTCTACCCCCTTACGCCGCAAAGCTGCATCGCACAGGTGTCCCAGAACACACTTTATCCCCCTACTTTTATCCTATTTTTTTCTTATTCATAAATGTACACAGTTCAATTCATTTTTTATAAAAAATGCGAATATTATTTAAATTTATATTCACTCCTTTATCATTATAATAGTTTGAGTCTTAATATAGTAATTTATAATCAAAAGGATTTTTATTAATGTGATTTCTTTTTTGTAGTGGAGGGGGGGGGGGGAGGGCTCAGAGTTATAGAACATTTACTTCTGGGGTTACATGAAATATAAATAGCCCTGCTGTGATAACTATTAGAGGAGGCCGCTAAAAATCTATTGCCTAGGGAGCCAAAACTGTAAAGCGGGCGCTGTTTGACACTGTCAGCCACCGGTGGCTGACGGAGCCAAAATGGAAAGTTAAAAGTCGTAAATGGAATGTCAACCATCGATGGCTGACATGACACTCAACGTGTTAATACGTACAATAAGACCCTCAGCAGAATGGAAACTTATAAATGCTTGCTTAAGATGTGAGCATTTTAACGATAACCATACTGCTTACAGCATGAGTCAGATATTGACAGAGATAATGTCAAAACGGGGTATTAGTGTAAGAAATATATCATGTTGTGTAATCTACGATGGGTCAAATATATTAAAAGCAGTGCAACAATTGGAAATACCCCATGTTTTGATTTGTTCATAACATCAAGTACGAGTTATTTCGTAGCTTGACAGTCAACATGTTAAAATAATTTCTGTACTTCTCTGCTTATATTTTAATAAACACGTTAATTTACAGAATGTTGCTTATTTAATAACAGTGGCGGATCCAGAACTTACATTTTTTTTTGCCGGAGTAATGATTTAATAACCATAGTATTTTATTTGAATTTGTCGTGATATCGATATATCAAAATATCGTGATTGTATAAAGATGCCGATACATCATGATGTTAAATTCCTGATATCATCCAGCCCTACTCTTAAACATTGTTGGAAAGTGTTAAATATGCTTAACGCAAAAGAAAATGCAGCTCATAAACTCTAATTGCAGCCTATAATGTACCTGAATATTTAAGTGTAGCCCTGTAAATCTGAAGGTTGACCATATCATATTCTCAACAAAACATTATTTTAGCATATTAACAATAAATGTCGATTTCTTTATGAATTTCTACAGTAGAAAGTTATTTAAAAGCAATTTCTAAAAATGTCTGTCATAAAACGCAATGCATTCTTTAAAATGTCCCTGTACGCAAACTAGTTGTACAGGACCTATTAATGCCATTTTAGATAGGGAACATTTCATAGTGAACTTGAATAAAGTATATAATTTTTTAAAAAGATTAAAAATATTTACGGACGCTAGGACGGGCAGACGAACAAATACTAAAAAGATAGACAGTCAGACAGATATATACACAAATTTAAATTATATTCAGACATAAAAATTGTTAGAAAGTGTTAAAAACGCTTAATGTAAACGAAAATACAATTCTAGCAAATTTCCAATTATAGCCCTTTAATGTAACTGAATATTTTTTGTGGCCCTGTAAATCTAATGATAATCATACTATATTCTATAGAAAGCATTCTTTTGTGCATATGAATAACATATTTCAATTTTATTAAGATTTCTGCAAAGTTAAGTTATTAAAATTTGGTTTATAGAAATACCTCTCGCAGAACTCAGCGTTTGGAATACTCACGGGTCTCCCTGTATTCCAGTAAAGAATTTCCAGTTCCTGCAATGGAATAAGTACCAGCGGTGGTAATTAATCCATTTTCTGCAGAAAATATCCAATAATGAACTTGAATAACATATTTCAATTTCCTTAAGATTTGTGGAAATTAAATGTATTAAAATATGTTTTAAACAAATATCTCTCATAGAATGCTTTGGAATACTTTCGGGTGTCCCTGTACACAAACCAGTAGAGGTATTCGCTCCATTTACAATGGGGAACAATCGATAGCGAACTTGAATAATACATATCAGATTCAAGAAATTCCATGAATATTTACGGGCATTACAGCGTGGACGGACAGACAGGCAGACAAACTGAAGTCATTAACACTTCAGTTTCGTTGACAAGTGTAAAAAAAAAAAAAAAAAGGATAATTAGAATATTAGTTAAGCATTCAAAATAAACAAACAGGTAAACGCTCCGTTATTCATCATCTTTTAAAATTTATTAAAATAAACCATAAAACTTCTATAAAAGTTATATAAAACAGATTTGAGAAAATGTGTAAAATTTCAGATGTGGCATTAAATCATACATTAACTGATATATCTGTGTTCTTTATTAAAGAGATCAAATTATACATTAGAGCATTTTTATTTATTTTTAATGATAAAAAGAAATACTTACATGTTAGATACTGTTATTATATTATACCGTTAGTTAAAATAATTATCATTCAAAAGCAATAACAATGGAATTAATTATAATGAGCGAAATGTGTTAGTTGTGTTAAATTATTGTCCTAGAAAAGAAGCGTACTGTATTAGTAATCGGAACTTTTAATAATTCACATATAACTACATCAGAGCTGCCCACCTTTCGCCTTTATAGATACTAATAATATTTAATAGAAATATTTGTTTCAATTAATCACAGAATTTCCATTATAAATATGACGAATATTTATGTAAGTTTTTTGGTATTCAAAAGGCTAGAGAAAATAGAGAATTAGTAACTCTGATACATGTATTTTTAAGTAACGCTTCATTCAATTTTTTAGTTTATAGCCTTCTCCTATGCTATATTTCTTAAGACACCCTATTTAAAAGCATATCAGTTAATTTATCGTATGAGAAAAGGAATAACGGAAACATATTTACTTACCAAGCAAACTGGTAAAACTTATTTCCGAAATAACTACGTCAGCTAATCATAAGACATCTTGACAATCATAAAACTACTTTTAATCTAATAACTTAAGCTAAGCTGCGCGGAAAGAATCTACGCAAATAAAAACTTAAACCAAAACTTTTATCAACGTTCGGCGATATGTAATCACTGTTTAGTCAGCTTCAAAAATTCCAGAATGTCCAGAACATGGATGTACAAAGTCCGTGGTCCTCTAAGTCCGTGGTCCAGAATGATAAATGATACATGATACCCATGTTGTCAACGTTAGGGATTTTTCTCTCTACGCGTAGGTACATTCAATTCATATTCATCAGTTTTGTTCAGTATGTAGGGATGGACGGGACTTTTTGAAGGTACCTTTTCTTCTTAGGACATTCTCGGGATATCTTAAAGATGAAAATTCGTCCTACGGACATCCTGAGCACTAGAGAAGGGATTTTTATAATTAATGTCGGGACATGTCAAAATTTGAGTTGGCAACACTCTACCCAATATATCAACATCAACTATATCAAGTGGAGAACAAAAACCTTGATCGAGTGGCAAAAGTCAGAATGGCTTTCGTTTTCTATGTGAACAATGAGAAAAAAAAAAAAAAAAAAAAACGGAGATAATTTACGAGCTATAAAATTTTCTATCTAATGTACTGATTTCTGTGTGAGCCTAAATAAATAGTAATTATTATTTGTTGGGATTATAATTGATAATTCAGACATAATTTCTAAATAGTTGCTGAACATAAAGTAATATTTATATTTACATAATGCTATAAAAGTAGGTTATCATTTATTTGACGATTGCTTTTATTTATTTATTATATTGCTTAGTACTTTTTTGGCCTCTATAATTTTCAAATATATGAAAATAAAAATGATATCAGTTTTTTGATAATTCTTTATTTCTTATGCAAAACATATAAATAAAACAAAAAAATTTCTTCCTGATAATTTATCAGTGATTACTGGCTGTCGTTAAAGTTCTTAACGACGTTATATAAAATTTATCATTCAAAACCATGTCGCTACTTTGGCGACGCATTTTAAATATATCTTTTCAAAAATAGTTATTATAGACATTTTCAGAATATTAAATTGAAATAAGGTAAATATCTTACCTTATCGGTCCAGATTCGTGGGGACTGCCGGCCACTGTAGGTTCATTCCTATTCATTGGTGTCGATTGAAGTCTTAAAACGAAATTAATAGGATATCATTTTGAGACATACATTTATTACATACTACAAAGACGAACACGAAGAATACACTGAGTAGAAAAGAAGAAAATAAAACATTAATATCGGCGCGCAGCGCCATCTACAGGTTTTAGATTAGACCAATAAATAACACATTGGCCCCCGGATTAACATTAACTTTATGTTCATTTTCCCATTGTAATTATATCTAATGTTTCTATATCTAATATTTTTCTAATTGTAAGTCCACACAAATGTCATAGTTTATAAGGAAAGTTTTTAAAGTTGGTTTAGTCTCTTTCAAAAATTTCAACTGGATAAATCAACTGGAAAGGACGTCTCAATGTACCTGTAGAGGTTTTTATCTCACAAGATCGTACCTTTCCATCTCTACCGGGAAACACTTGAGTTATTACTCCCAATTTCCACAAGTGCCGTGGCAATTTTGAATCATAGATTAAAACAACATCATGTGGCGAATATTCACGAATACTGGAGTGTCGACTTGTCATGGCGTTTTTGAGCTGAAGAAAGTATTCCTTCTTCCATCTTGACCAGAACTGGTCCAATATTCTTTCTTTTTGATTAAAACGTTTCACATATGTTGCTGAAGTTCCAGGAAGCACATGTGGTTTCATATGCACGATAGGTAGGGTAGTAAGTCGCTGACCTACCAAGAAGTGTGCTGGCGTAATTGGAGAAGGTTCTCGTGAATCTGCATAGACGTATGTAATGGGTCGCGAATTAATTGAACTTTCAATTCCACATATAACTGTATGTAGTTGTGTGTGTGTTAAAGTGGTTTTGCCAACCACCTTTCTTAAGGCAGATTTTACAGATCGCACCATTCTTTCATAGAAGCCTCCCCACCATGGCGACATTTCCATGATATATTTCCATTTTATTTTATTACTACTATAGTAATCTTTAACGTCGGGGTGGGTAATTATTTTCCAAATGTGCCTTAACTCAATATCAGCTCGATGAAAGGTTCGAGCGTTATCGGAGTAAACCGTATGGCAAAGACCCCGCCTTGCTACTATTCTTCTGAAGGCCAATAAGAATGTTTCTGTAGATAGGTTCTCTACCAATTCCAGGTGCACTGCTCTTGTAATTGCGCATGTGCACAACAGAATATAATATTTGCTATCATTATTTCGGATGTATAAGGGGCCTGCAAAATCAAGGCCTATCACTGCAAAGGGCTTTTGTTCATTGATACGATCTGCAGGTAACGGAGCTGATATCTGGGCTCCAGATCTAGAATTAAATTTTATGCAAATTCTGCATCTTCTTAATACGCTTTTTACTGCCTGTCTGCCCTTGATTACCCAAAATTCCTCCCGTAATTGAACTAATGTATCATTAATGCCAAAATGAAACACTTTTTCATGCGCATTTTTTATTAACAAATCAATTAATTTACCCTTTGAAGGCAACAGGATCGGGTGTTTTTCGTTAAAGGAATAATTTGATTTCTGAAGCCTTCCTCCGATGCGCATTATTCCTTCGGAATCCAAAAATGGTGAGAACTCAATTAAATTTGAATTTTTAGAAATAGGTTCCCCATTTACCAAACAGTTTAATTCATTCGGAAAACTAATTTTCTGTGTATATTTAACCCACATTGTTTGCGCACTACCAATTTCTTCTGCCGATAATGGACCGCTAACTTTCTCGTTTTTAGGATTCGCGTTGTTAAGAAATCTCTTTATCCATGCCGTAATTCTGAGGACTCTTAAAATGTTACTATATTTTTCTAGATCCAATATTGGTTCAACTGTTTCTATACAGATTTTAAACTGAATTATTTTTTCAGGTGGTTTCCTTTTTTCTTCGGTAATATATTGCGTGTCTACCTTTTCCCCAATATCATTACCTTTACCATTTAGCTCAGATAACCATTTTGGACCTTTAAACCAAAAATCATTATTAACTAACGCATTTGCGCTAATACCACGAGTAACTAAATCTGCAGGATTATCCTTTGTATTACAATATGACCAATTTTCGGGTACTGACAATTCCTGAATTTCAACTACTCTATTTTTAACAAAGGGTTTCCATTGTTTCGCCGATCCCTTCACCCAGTGTAAAACAATAGTAGAATCTGTCCAATAAAATTTCTCGATGTTAATTTCCTTAAATATATCACAAATATATTTCGCTACTCTAGCTGCTATCACCGCTCCCATTAACTCCAATCTTGGTAGTGTTAGTTTCTTTAGCGGCGCAACTCTAGCCTTTGACATAATCATACTTACATAACATTTTTTATCATTACTGATACCCCTAAAATATGCAACACAACCATATGCAAGTGGTGAAGCATCTGAAAAAATGTGTAGTTCTACACGCGAATTTTTCAAATCAACATACGTGAAATAGCATCTATCTATTCGAATTTCTAATAAATCCTTAATTTCGTTACATCACTTTATCCAAATTCCCTTAAGATCATCCGGCAATTCGTGATCCCAATCCATACCTCTTTCCCACATTCTTTGAAGAAAACACTTTATCCTAATTAAAAAGGGAGATATAATCCCAATAGGATCAAAAAATTTTGCAGCTGTATGTAATACATATCTTTTCGTACATACCGATATATCCAAATTTTCAACTATAGATTTCAAAGCTAATCCTAATTTATCACTATCTTTATCCCACACCAATCCAAGAATATTTATTACACTATCAATATTTACCTCCGAAAAAGAATCATTTTTATCCCACATGTTCTTTAATTTCTGTGAATTCGTACTAAACTTTCTTAATTTCATTCCAGCCTTTGCTAAAATATTTACCGCAGTAGAAGTTAATTCATAGGCACCGTTTACGGTATCGGAGCCATAAAGCAAATCGTCCACAAACAGAGCTGAATTTAACATTTCATAACTATCCGGATAAATTTCCTTATATTCCTTAATGTGTTTCTTAATTGTTGCCGTTAAAAAGAAAGGAGAAGTTGTACAACCAAATGTAGCTCTGGTCATTCGCATTATTTTATAATTCTGAGTGTCCTCGTCAAACCATAAAAACTTCAGAAAATTTCTATCGGGTTCCGCGATCTTTTCAATATCTGCGCAAAACGCAATCTTAAACATTCGAAATCTATTAATTACATCCAAAATTGGTGTTGTAAGACATGGCCCTTTTACGAGACAATCATTTAAAGATTTACACCCCGAAACTCTACTGGAACAATTAAAAACAATTCGTACCTTTGATGTTTGTTTTTCTTTTTTAATAATGGCACGATGTGGGGAAAAATATTCCCTTTCAGAGCGACCGCATTCTTCAACTATCCCTCGATGTTCTTGTTCTGTGATTATCTGCCTATATTGCTCAAAAATCCATCTATCCGCTTTTAATCTTTTTCTCAAGTAATTGAATTGTCGTCTTGCATTTTCAAAATTATTCTCAAATTTATCCATACCATGATCATTCCATAATAAATGAGTAACATAATGACCCTGTTTATATTCTAACTGTTTATCAAATTTATTTATTATTTCCTGATCGGAAGCAGAAATCAATTTATCATCATTTATTCCCAAAAGATCCAAAGACCATAACCTTTGCAAATCATTACCCGTACAATCGGATGATTCATTTTTTTTCATGCATGGATGGTTTTCATGTAAACAAAAAGAGTTACCACATTCGATCTTTAACACGGAGGCGCCAGTAATTAAGTTGTCTGGATTGCTTCCTGAATTATTGTTGCCTGACAATGTCCATCCCAGTAATGTATTTACAGCAAACAACGAACGATTAATTTTCTTTTTATTTTTTTGCAGTTTCCAAAATAAACCCGCGCCGATTATATTGCTCAACTATTACCCTATATTGCTCAAAAATCCATCTATCCGCTTTTAATCTTTTTCTCAAGTAATTGAATTGTCGTCTTGCATTTTCAAAATTATTCTCAAATTTATCCATACCATGATCATTCCATAATAAATGAGTAACATAATGACCCTGTTTATATTCTAACTGTTTATCAAATTTATTTATTATTTCCTGATCGGAAGCAGAAATCAATTTATCATCATTTATTCCCAAAAGATCCAAAGACCATAACCTTTGCAAATCATTACCCGTACAATCGGATGATTCATTTTTTTTCATGCATGGATGGTTTTCATGTAAACAAAAACACGGAGGCGCCAGTAATTAAGTTGTCTGGATTGCTTCCTGAATTATTGTTGCCTGACAATGTCCATCCCAGTAATGTATTTACAGCAAACAACGAACGATTAATTTTCTTTTTATTTTTTTGCAGTTAAGATTAATATCTCTGGAGCCTTCGAATGGAATTGCGCAAATTTATTTTCTTCCCCCTCTCTCGAAACCAAAAGTTTTCGAAATGATGCGTCTTCCAGAATCTTTAACTTCGTAAAAGATATTTGATTTACGACTAATGCCTCTACATAACATTTCTGTTTGTGGTTTTTTAAATGAGACAATTCGAAATTTACGACTGAATATTCGTTCGATTGCGGCTGTTCACACGAAAACGGATAT
Source organism: Salticus scenicus (assembly GCA_963930645.1). Lineage (NCBI taxonomy): Eukaryota > Metazoa > Arthropoda > Arachnida > Araneae > Salticidae > Salticus > Salticus scenicus. The sequence continues at coordinate 122,971,616 of OZ005660.1, read as the reverse complement.
ATTATGAGAGTTTCTTTTCTAATCACCGGCAATTTTAATTCACGCGCGAGTGATATGTTTATGAAATTTCTTTGTGATGCGTTATCAAATAATACGGCACACTTTAGAGAGTTTAAATTAGAACTATTTGTTATTCTTGCGAAGCAAGTTTGTAAATATATTTCATTATTCTCAAGCGGATTTTGTACAGGACACTTATAGGACAATACAAAATTATCATTTTCGCAAACACTGTTCTCAGAATTATTTGTTTGGGTATGTTCGATGTGATTTTTATCTTTCATATGAGCCGTTGGTGGAGTTTCCGATTTTTGCTTATAGCAAATTAATGTATTGTGTTTTCCTGAACATGTGTCACATTTGAGACCCGATAAACAGAATTTAGCGGTATGTTTACCTCTTTTGAAACATAAATAACAGATTCCCTGTTTGCGTAAAGACAATTTTTTATCCTCTAAATTTAATTTACACATTTTACTTTCGTGGTCATTCATTGCATCAACACAAAATATACATTTACTAACAGTTAAATTAAAGGCTGATGCCTTTTGCATTGTGTTAGAATTTTTATATCCCGAACCAGATTTCCGGTAGGAAGCATTATTATTGTTTTCCGATGATTTTGAATCAAATCTGGAATTTGAGTTTTTATACCCGCTATTGTGAGTTTCTACTTCGCGTTTTAAAAATAAAAAGGTTTTTTCCCTAGTCTGAACTTCTAATTTTAAATGTTTTAACAAATCTTGTACATCCCATTCCTCGGATTCTGTTTTCATTTTATTATAGTCGATCATAATACTGGTAGGTATTAATTTTGTAACAATTGGAAATAACAAATTTCCGTAGGATTTTATATCAATTCCTAAATTTTCGAGAGATTTAATATTAACATCAAGGGCGTCGTGCAGTAAGCGTAATTCTTTAATTTGATTTGGAGATTTAACAGGGTTCAAATTTAATAACGCGTCAATTTTATATCTTATTATAATATCTTTTTTTCCGAATCTAGATTTTAATAAATCAATTGCAGTATTGTAATTTTGATCTGAGAGTGCTAAACCCTGAATAGCTGTTAAAGCTTGGGCTTTCAAAAAACTTCTTAAGTAAACAAATTTTTGTACGTTAGACAAAGCGTTATTGTTGTGTATGGTTATCTCATACTGATTCCAAAATTCCATCCAGTTTTCAGGAGAACCGTCATAAACAGGAATTGATAACTTGGGTATATCTCACGGAACTAGCATTAATTCTTTCTAAATGCAGATTGGGTGTTTGCTCATTTCTTGGCTGCGATAAGATCGGAGTAACATTTAAATTTTTAATTTTCTCTATCTTATTCATAATTTGAGCTTTTACATCAATAATTGAATCTCTATACTCTTGTCTCGATTCTATTTCAGTTTGAAGCTCGTTGAGATCCGTGATTTTGGCCTCAATTTGATCTTCAACTTCCATAATTTCGTTATTCTTTACTTGCAGTTTTTCTAACTGTGATTCAAATTCAAAAACATTTAACCCTTCGTCGGGTTCATTTAATTTTAGGTTTATCGTATTCATGAGTTTTGTACACAATCCCTTGAGGGTAGAACGTTTTCGTTTTAACTTTTCAACTTCGGTTGCCATATTGTTAATTTATAAATTTGAACTATAGAATAAGGAACAACTCTTAATCATATATTAAGGGCCTGGCAGTCCCTGTTCGGGCGCCAATAATTATGTCGCTAAAATTCTTAACGACGTTATATAAAATTTATCATTCAAAACCATGTCGCTACTTTGGCGACGCATTTTAAATATATCTTTTCAAAAATAGTTATAGACATTTTCAGAATATTAAATTGAAATAAGGTAAATATCTTACCTTATCGGTCCAGATTCGTGGGGACTGCCGGCCACTGTAGGTTCATTCCTATTCATTGGTGTCGATTGAAGTCTTAAAACGAAATTAATAGGATATCATTTTGAGACATACATTTATTACATACTACAAAGACGAACACGAAGAATACACTGAGTAGAAAAGAAGAAAACAAAACATTAATATCGGCGCGCAGCGCCATCTACAGGTTTTAGATTAGACCAATATATAACACTGGCAAGTATCTTTTAAAGTTATTTATGTAGGGGGAAGAGGGATATGAGGTCTTACAATTGCGTAAATCTTTGCACTTTCGAGCCCTACCCCCCCCCCCTCCTGCAAATTACTTTATTATTTTCCATGTTCAAATAATGGCTAACTCCTCGATTAAACATTCTCTCTTTGCTTTCTTTTATATACAAAGAGTTATTCTATATACAAATAAGAAGAAAGTGTTGAATTCATGAAAACTATTGATCTTCGGTTTTCAATGGTTACACGTTTTAGAGATATCTCAAAGTAGATTTGAACACTTTTAGGAAATGTCTGTCTGTGTGTGTATTACCAAAATTTTGTCGACGCTATATCTCATGAACCCATGGATGGAATTCTACTAAACTTGATATTTAGTTGATCTTCAGTTAAATTGGGGCTGATTATATTTTGGGGTATATAGGTGGCGCTGTCATCTCATTGTACCATAAATTTTAATACGGCGGTACAAGACAATATTTTGTGTAAATGTACACTGAGAATTATTTTTGACCAATCACTATGAAATTATATGTATAAAAAAAAGGTAAAGTGAAATAGGAAGAAAAATCTGATGCAAGGGAATCACTTCTCTCTCCTGGGGGTTGATAATTTTCAATATCAGTTTTTTCAAAAGAACTTATATCGTCAGTACCTTCAAAACGAATGGTTGAATACTTTGTGATAATTTGAAACAAAGTTACAAATTTTCTTTAAGGGAAAAAAAAAAAAAAAATCATAAAAATTGCATTTTTTATGTCGTTTGTAGGGCACAAAATGGGCTTTTTTCGGCTTCTCCTTACATTATTAAAATCTGTACGCATCTGTCTTTCTGTGAGAAATACCTTGCGCGCGCTAAAGCTCCGGCGCTAATGGTCGCATTGCCTCGAAACCGGTGTCGACAGACGCAGAATTTCTTCATCTCGACATCGTGATAATTCGCTAAGCGAGGCGACCCTAATTAGCGGAGATATTAATTAAAACGTTGAGCTGTCCTGACGTTTGAGATGTCCTGATTAGGTTTTCTTTTGCATCTCAGCTAATTGAGTTAGACCGTTCAAAATTGGCATACGTAGGTTAATTAGGGGCTGAAAGTGTGAAGAAAAAATAGGCGTGCACCGCGCGCGTATCCCCTAACTTGTGCGCGCACGGGACTGCGCGGCCAAAGGCGGTGGGGACCCGGTCCGACTTTTTAACCGATGAGAAATGATTTCTTTTATTTTTCTTTTCTTAAGAATAAAAATTTGATTTGAGAAGGAATATGTGCGCGCAGCACGCGAAGGGGATTGCGCTGCCGAAGGCAGTGGGGATTCGGTGTAAGTTTTTACCCGATCAGAAATGATTTTTTTTTAGGGGGCACGAAGGGTCAGGGAAGGAATACGCGCGCGCAGCGCGTGGGGACCCGGCCCGACTTTTTACCCAATCAGAAATGTTTTTTTTTTTTTTTTCTTTTCTTAACACTAAAAGTTACTGTTAGTGATTCATTAATTTTAGTGATTCATTTGAAAATACAGACCCGCTAGCGGGCGAAGCTCGCTAGTCTCCTTACATTGTTAAAATCTGTACGCATCTGTCTTTCTGTGAGAAATGACTTGTGCGCGCTAAAGCTCTGGCGCTAATGGTCGCATGGCCACGAAACCGGTGTCGACAGACGCAGAATTTCTTCAACTTGACATCGCGATAATTCGCTAAGCGATGCGACCCTAATTAGCGGAGATATTAATTAAAACGTTGAGCTATGTGGATCGAAAAATGACTGAGAATTCACGGCTATTTGCTTAAAAAGATACATTCTTACGGAAAATGTGGAAAATAAATTAGAAATATCAGTCGTATCGTTACAAATATGGTATCAAAGGAAAGGGCCGATTTTTCTCAATCCGATGGTTTAAACGGCTTATCTTTCGGACAATTAGATTTTTTTTAATTAACTAAACTAAAAAAAAAAAAAAATAGTGGCAACAAATCAAAAGAATTTTAATATCGCAGACGATCGTCTACAGTCTTGAGCAGAAAAAAACACATCTGGTATTTAATGAAGTCACGTGTTTTGGTACAGCGATTAAAAATTACAATTTTGAAAAGTCTTCAGTTTTTCAATGTCGCACACAAAACTTTGTATACAAACCAAACATCACAAGACAGCCTTGCATTTCAAATTTCATCGATTTTGGAAAATATTTACATTTTAATTGCAAATTAAATTTTATTCTAATACGCGTATTTTTAATTCTTATTATGATTAAATTATTTTTAATACATCATTCGAAATATATTTTAAAGTTCTTTTATATTATCGAAAGTTTTCACCCGATTTACATATTTTGAGATATCCTGAATCAGTTTTCTTTTGTATCTCGACATCTTGTTACCTTGTTTTCGATTTTTTTTTTTTTTTTTTTGCATCTTGTTTGTATACTGATCTTGTTTTAATTTCTGATTCATACAGTACCTCTTAAAATAATTCATTACTTTTATTTAAAATTATTAATTATTTTTATGACTTTGCATATACGCGCCTGGAGTCCGCCATCTTGTTCCCCTGTTTCTCATATTTGTTGCATTACATTTACATACTGGTATAGTTTGAAATTTTTTCTTTATACAAAATTACTTTTTTAAATCCTTTTTTTTTTCATTTATAATTAATAATTTTTTATTTTTATTAATTTGCGTAGTGCCAGGAGATTGCCATCTTGTTTCCTTATTTATCTGTTGCATTATTGTAACAATGCTTACATAACCTTCGGCTTATCTTCCGGTGAGGTTTATCTACGAGTATTGTTTTGTTTAGCAGTTTTTTAATAAGCTGCGACTTATATACACTAAATTACGGTAATTGTTTTGGTGTTGCTTGTATCAATTTATACCCTGCTGTGAAGATTCTGTGCGTATTCTGCAACCATAGATATTTACAAAACATTATTCAAAGAGTATAATACCCTAAAGTAAAATGACTTGAGGATTTTAGAATAAAAATAAAATTATTTTATTTGTTATATTGAATAAAGAAATTGTTTGCTAAACATGGTGGATTTCATGAATAAAATAGGATATTAAGTCCATTTTTCCCTTTTCAACTAACTCAATTATTCGTTTCAGATAAATTGGAGTTGAAAGCTGGTTTTTATACCAACTATATGTGGAAAATCAGCCTTCCACTCCAATTTATCTGAAATGCATTTTCAGAGTTGATGAATAAAAATTTCTGAATTAACTCTATTTTTTATTTTTCTCGATAGAAAAATGTGAAACACACAAAGTAATATAACACCACATTATATTTTAAAAAATGTTGTATAGCATTAATTAAAAAGAAATTTAAAAGAAAAAAAGAAGTAAGTGAAAGATAATTCTGATTTTTTACACATGTTATGCTTGCTAAGCTATTCAATTATTTTTTGTATAAATTTTTAAAATTATATACATTTAATGAATGAAAGTCCTGTTTGTGCAAATTAAAATTTCAGATGATTCACTGAAAATGTTTGTGTTTTTTTTTTTTTTTTTTTTTGTCATGTTTGTCACGCTACCTTATTAACTATAAATTATTTTTTCTTTTATACCAAAAGTTTAGTATATAAAGGCTAAGTGATTTCCTTGGACTCGGTTTGTGTGTGGACGCAAGTTGTCACCTAATTTTCATACTTTTGTTAATTTTTAAAAATCTAATTATCCGATCGATAAGCTGTTTAATCAGACGGATTCAGGAAAATCGCCCCTTTCATTTGGTACCTTATTTGTAACGAATTTTTGATTAGATTTTTTTAAATTAATTAAAATATGAAAATAATAACCTGGTAATAGCTTTAAAATAGACATTTAAATTTTTAATTGTTGGGAAAAAAAAAAAAAAAAACACTTTTTTTTAAAGCTTAAAATGAAATATGCTTTCACGCGAAAATATATATTTCTATATAATAATTATTATATAGATTATTAATCATCATTAATTATTAATCATCATTAATGATGATTTATTAAGCATAGTAGATATATATATAAAATATTAAATTTGCTCATGCATATGAAAAACTGATGTCTTTATGACGTTAAAATAAAATAGTAATTTTAAAGGTAACGAAGAGATAAATAAAGTGCAAAAATTTCGCACGGGCTTGCTAGTTATTTATAATACAGATAAATAGATGTATCAGAACATTAAAATTCATCGTGATAAATTAATATTTAGTACTTAATATTGGACAAATAATCTGTCTGGTATCATACCTGTTACAAATGAAATTAACCTAATGACAAAATACATTTCTGAAAAATTTTCACTAAAGACTGATATTTTTAACATTTTATTTTTCCAATGAAAAAAAAAAAAAAAAAAAAAAAAAAAAATCACAAGTATACATCATTGATACAAAATGTTGAAAAATAAGCTTTTGTTTACGCTTTGTGCATCATTTCCAACAATTTACTTGACATAATAATCGACAGCTTTGATATGCAATTCATTAGCTTGCGTGGGATATTGCTGAATGAAAGATTGCCATTTTACGCTTTTGATTATCTCTTTAATTTTTGAGCAGAATAAAGATGTGGCATTCTTGAGCAGTTCTTTCTCGTCATACTTTAGTGCTAAGACTATGAAATCACAGAAAGTCTCTACACACATCTCTTTCTTCATTAAATACACACACTCTTCTTTCAGCTGATTTTCCTGATACTTATCTGCCAATACGTATAACTCGCAGACGTTCTCCACGGTCAGGTCATCCATTTTCCCTGTATACAAGAAATGGATGAAAGAACGGAAAATGCCTGGTTCACAGTCGTTGATGGATACTGTTCCTGTAACTTTTTCTTTCATCTCTGTATTCAACATCGTCTTGAAATACGTGTTTCGGCCAGCTAAAATATTTTTATGAAGCCGGAATTCTTTATCTTTCACACTGACTGTTACGTCACTATATTCTTCTGTCTCAAATATGTCTGTTAAGTCCTTTACCAACTTTTCATTGACTGAAAGAGAAATGCATAGAATTTCTCAAATTATATATATTATACATAACTTTTTCAAACATTTCACAGTAAGAAAAATGAAATCACATTAAGAAATGGGAGATTTAAATACATATTAAAATTAACAACAACAACAAAAAGTAATGTGTAACAACCATACGACTTCTGTTACTCATTGTTAGATGCATTTATAATACACTTTTTGGAGATAATGTAGTCAGAAGCCTCTAAAGAATCAGACATCTAGCAATTTTTTTGTAAGAAGAAACTAAAGTAAAGACATATAAAATATAGTTTACATAGCGATGTGATGCATTCAGTTACAGGTTCAGAAGGCATTACTTGAATTGCAACTTTTGTTAAAATTGAAACTTATTATTTTAGTGAAACTAAAAAATAAATACTCTTGTGAAATAACACAACAAAGATTTAATAATAAGACGACATAGTACATAACCATTCCATTTAACATCCTGTTCATACAGGAAAATCATAAAAACATGCATCACATATACATGCGACTCCTAGCATGTGTAAAAATTACAGAGAAGTTCAGGAGAACGACTTCTCTCTACTCTGTGCATAATCCAAGTCCTTAGAGTTTTTCTGATTTTTCAGTCCTCCAAAAATTTTGATGAGATGCCAAAGGGGGGAAAAAACTATTTTCCCACAAGATGACAACAACTCAGAAAGTTTTTGGTAACGTGAGATACGTAAGTTCACACCTAGTTTAATAGTTCATTGGTGTTTGCTAGGCGTCAAAATGTCTGGTTACCACCTTCGCCTGGGAGCGCAAGGCGGCATTATCAAAGTAGAGTGTGAAATTGCGGTGACTTTGCATCTAAGAGTGTGAAAGGATGCACGGAATGTCCGTTTTTATGAACTCGCAGACAGAGAGGCACCTCGGCCTCACACTGGCAGTCGAGTACAAAAGAAGAAAATCTTGACGATGTCACAGCGGGTTTTAGAAAAATCAGTAGAGCCGTTTTTTGAAACACCCATTTCCGAAATCTAACACTGACTTACCTAATCAGGCTGTTTGTTAAATATTCTAATTTGAAATTTTCTTTAAATTATCTTAAATTTAAGAGTTTATCAACATAGCAAAATTGAGCGATATTTCATATAAATTTGCATTTTGGGGACTGTTGCACTGAAAATGGTATGGAATTGCATAAAAACTAAACTACAAAACTGACACCAATAAAATAAATTAATAGATTAGGCTAGGGTAAATGCATAGAGCTCAACGGTAGGTAGCCTATTAGTTGGGTCATTTGAGTATGTGAGAGACACACAGAGAGAGAGAGAGAACATGATCTGTAAACTATACATATAACAAGGGCAAAAATCAAACAAACAGAAACAACACATAAAATGGAGATTAATCCGAAATAAATAAATAAAAATATGAGAACTACTTTAAAATAATTTCACTTTGCAACATCGTTATCAAGAGCAAATTATAGCAATGGGAAAAAAAAAAAAAAAAAAAAAAAAAAACCCTAAGGTGTTTCTGATAATAATTGATTAAAGAATCATAAATGTCTAATATCGTATGTATATGTATATATATATATGTACAGCATAAATAAAATGGAAAATTACATATCAGACTAGACAATTATACAAGAGATAAAGCTTTAAAAGACGGGATTATAAAATGACTCAAGCTATGTATCTATATTTGTAAGAACATTTCCAGAATATTTTCTATTAATTGTGTGCTTAGGGTGATTTATTGCATTAAAAAATATAAGAATATTGAAATATTTCTTTTTACAGTACTTTCTATAATATTTGATATTAAGCAAGAAGCAATTTTGTTTTTCATTAAAACTAGCATATCATGCAAACGTTTTCCACTTTTTTATTTTATTTTATTTTATTTTTATTTATTTTTTTATTTTTATTTTTTTTTGGGGGGGGGGGGGTACTTCCATTACCTATCGTAGTAATGAAAGTTTTACATTCGGTCAAGATTCCATTTCAAGTTTTAACATGATGACTTACAGGTTTTAAAGTCCCCAAAGACAAAAAAAAAAAAAAAAAAAATGGTTTTCACAATTGATCAGTGTATATCTATATAAGGGTCTTCTAACAAGACTCCCACTAAATTAAAAAAAAAAAAATCTCTGACTTTTTGATGTCTACTTTTATAAAATTCTAGCTTACAAAATTTAGTAGGGGACATAAAAGATATACAACTACAACATCAAATATAACATAGTACATTTTAAACTGCATGCTCAAAAAGTATTTCCCAGATTTATATCATCATTTTCCCAGGTTTTGGGGCAATTTTTGGAATTTCCTCTGACATATTTCACTAATTTTTAAATTTGCTAACTTTTCCAAATTTTTTAGGTTTTCCATAATCTATAGTAATCCTATTCTGACTATCATATCTCGAAAACGGATTAAGACAGAACGATGAAACTTCAGAATTAAAACAGGTCTAGTGTACAGATGATTTTATCAACTTTTGGTGAAAATTGAAAAAACAGAAGTGGGAGCAGAAGACCGTAAGACCGTATCTCAAAACAGACTCTTAGCGATTTTCTTCAATGTTGCTATATAACTAAAAACACCCTTGTAAATATCCTTTCGTCCCTACTAAGTGGTAAGGAAAATAGATAAGTGCCCTGTATGAGTCAAGTACTCGCAAGACTCTACGGATTTTCTTCAAATTCGCCCTATTAACTTCCTTTCAGATCTCCTTTCATTTTGTATAAGGTTGTCCGTTTCCGGTAAATAGATGAGTCTTTTTACTTTCCGAACACTATAGTGAGGAAAGTATTGTAATCATGTCAAAAATCCGAATTTGAGATTTCGATGTTTCTATACGTTTCGAGGTCCAATGAGTCCGTTTACACTATTTTTGCGATGATATATGTATGTGTGTGTGTATGTATGTGTGTATGTCTGTGAGTGAACACGCTAGCGTCTAAACGCTTTGTTCGAATAAGCTGAAAGTTGGTACGTATATTGTAAGTCACCACAGTACGAACCCTATAGATTTTGGTGAATCTAGCACTTATAGTTTTTTTACAGGGACACAAAGAAAAATTCTTTATCATTATGGCCTATGGGACCAAAATCTTAAAAGTGCGATAGCATCTAAACGCCTTATTCAATTGAGCAAATAATTTATACACATATTATAGGTCACAGATACTCAATCTGTATTGATTTTGGAGAATCTAGCACTTATAGTTTTTTTTACAGGGACACAAAGAAAAATTCTTTATCATTATGGCCTACGGGGCCAAATTTTCAAAAGTGTGATAGCTTCTGAACGCGTTATTAATCTGAGCAAAAAATTTGTACACATGTTATAGGTCACAGTTGCACCAACTGTATAGATTTTGGTGAATCTAGTACTTACAGTTTATTACAGGGACACAAAGAAAAATTCTTTATCATTATGGCGTATGGGACAAAAGTGTGATAGCATCTAAACGCCTTATTCAATTGCGCTGAAAATTTATATGAATATTATAAATCACTGTTGCACTAACTATAAGCATTTTGGTGAATCTAGCATTTATAGGTTTTTACAGGGACACAACTAAAAATTATTTATCATTATGATCTATGGGCTCCAAGTTCAGTAGCGTTAAATAAAACGTCGTGTAATATATGGAGAAAAATTCTCAAACACTCTGTTATGGTTTCCTCTATTTTGTTTGTTTAAAAACTCCTCTTTCTTTACTTTATCTACAAAACTGTTAATTACTCAATGTTCGGAAAGTCGAGTGGAGTCACTCCAGATTTTTTTTCAATGTTTTGGGGGAAAAAAAAACGGGATGAGGGATCGAAAGTCAGTATTTCAAAAACGGCCATGACGATTTTCTTCAAATTTACTACATAAAGTTTTTTTTTTTTTTTTTTTAGATATTCCTTTGTGCGTATTTTTTGGTTCCTACACGAAAATTAACAAGTATCCTGACTAGGTAGCGGTAGGCCAATTTTAGAACTCGGAAATTAGTGTTTTCAAAAAATCGCTCCAAAGATTTTTTTCATTCCGAACATACATATGTAAGGAAAGTATATTGTAATAATGTCAAAAATCCGACTTAGAGATTTCGGTGTTTCTACATGTGTTGAGGTCATTGTTGCCCACTTAAAATTTTCCGGTAGCCAAAAAAGGCTAATAATTTTTTTTTTTATTTTACTTAATCAGTGAAAATTGTTACAGTTACAGTTCGCCGATTAAATAAAATAAATATTTCTTTTTGAAATTTTCCGGTAGCTAAAAAGTGCAAAGTTGGCAACAATAGTTGAGGTTCCCCGAGTTGAATTTTGCTATTTTTACGGTGATGTATGCATGTGAGCGAACACAAAATCGTCTAAACGCTTTGTTGAAATGAGCTGAAACTTAGTACGTATGTTACAGGTCACCACAGCATTAAGAATAAGCATATTATATAAAGGCATATTCTTCATATCTAAGCATATATGAAGAAAAATAGAAATTACCATATATGGCAATTTCTATTAGTCTGCGATACTTATTCCCCGTACGTATAGCTAACTGTACGCACACATACACGCGAGGGAGAGAGGGAGGTTGGGTAGATATATGAGTGATTGTGACTCAAAGGTTAAAAACCCTGAAAATTATTGCCTAAAATTAGAAAAAACCCAAAATATCAAATAATACTCAAACTATTTAGGTCAGAAGCCCTCAATTTTTTTACATTTCATTCATATATCACCTGGAAGACAAATGAACAACCAATGAAAACAAAAAATAACTTTATAGGAAATATAAAAATACAGATGGGTTAGAGTAAAAACCCTGAACACAAACACCTACATTTTTGTTTTAGAAATCACTGTTACACATTAATTTTTCTTTTCTTTTTTTAAAAAATCAATTTCGCATTTACACACATACCCCCAATCAAAAACTTAAAATTTCGGCAAATATTAGATGAATGATAAATAATAAAATAGTTAGAATGATGAATAAAAATATATCAGATACCTTTAGCTCTCATTGTTCGACATTCGTGGTCACACCACTTCTTTAATGGAACTGTACCATTGCAAGATGGACAAGCAATTGGCTTAGCCAGGCATTTCTCTTTGTGAGATGAAACATATTTATCATCATATTCTTTCTTACAATGAGGACACTCGGTTGTTAGAATGTTACCTTAAAAAAGTATAATACTTCAGTGAAGAAAATTTTGTAAGCAAACACACACACAAAAAAGAAGGAAAAAAAATCTTTAAAAAATTAAATATTTAAATTTCTATCAAAAGTTATGGGAAAAATACAACTGAGTATTGTAATCGAACACCGATATAATAACAATGGCGCCCATAGCATATATCCCTAGAAGTTGTCGTTCTGAAATCAATCATGTGAAAATCGGGCTCGCAGCTTCTCCTTGTTGTGAAATCTGTATATGTTTTTCAGATCAATTTTGGAAAAAAGTCTATTTGCCAGTCGGGACAGAAAAGTGCTTTTCAATTCGTAATGTATTTGAATTCTCTTGATTGTCCCTGTACACGAACCATTTACTTTATCTCAACGAAAAGCTTATTGTAGCATCCCTATATGATAAACATTTAGAATACCGAGTTTGGAATTTCTGCTACTATTTCTTCTTGAGATATGCTGATAACAGACAGACATACACACAGACCATTCGCTAAAAACATGATTTTCGTATTAAGGGGACCTCAGAACATGCAAATATAATAAAAACTCACGTTCGAAAATTTGACCCTAAAACAATACTTTCTAGACCCTATGAAGTTTCATGCTCTGTATATATATAAAATAAAATTTCTAATTATTACTACCAAATATTAATTTAAGTGTGTTCGTGGATGGTCACGCGCCATTTTGTTAGATGACTCTGCGCCATCTATGCATCTTTCACTCCTTGCTATTCTAATATTAAACATGTTGACTATAGTTTATACAATAATGTAATTAACCTCATTAGTTAGGTCAAAGGCTAGTGACCAATACAGTGGAGTTGGGGAAAAAAAAAAAAAAAACACTACAGAGCAAGAAACTAGAGATTGCTGAAATGATTGATTATGTTACCGCTAAAGTGCAGAAATCAGTTAATCTGCAGATTAGCTAGGCAATCTGCACATTAACTAGGGTGATCCGTTAAAGTGAGGAAAATTGTTTCATTTCTCAAATTACCTAGGTAATCTGCGAATTACCTAGATAATCTGCACATTACCTACTAGGCACTCGTTAAAGTGAAAATAAGATCTCTGGTGGTATAATTTTACTGCACGCTGTGTTGCATTTTTGTTTTTATCATTCGGGAAAAGAAAAAAAAAGATTAGTTTGCTTTTCTTTTCTTTCTTTCTTTACTTATTTTAATCTGTATGTGTTTTAATTTTTATGTGTTTTAAAGTTATATTTGTTTTATTTATTTCATCTTTTTTATTCTGTCAATATAAGTTTGAAGATGTTATGCATTTTTAATATGAAATATAATATCTTTAATAGCTTACAATAAAGTCTATTTTATAAATGAATGTTAGAATTGTAATACAGTAACGATTTCTTTTGAAATAAAAATATTTAACAATTTAAAAAAAAAAAAAAAAAAAGTTTATTAACAACTTATATTGCTATTACTATATTTTAAAAAAAATATGCACCAATTTTTAATTAGCTAAAGAAATATTAAATTAGACAAATCAGAAGCATTTTAACAAGTACTTCAAACAATTAAAACTGCTTTAATAATTTTTAGAACGCATGAAAATTAAAATGACAGTTTTCCAATGCTTTATTAAACTATATTTTGCAGCATACATATATCTGTACAAGTTTAGGAAATATATTAATTTTACAATTTTTTTAAAAAAAAAAAAAAAAAAAAAAAAAAAAACTTTATTAACACATTTTATGTGATAAACTACAACGAAATTATTTGAAAAAGCGAACAAAATTAAAAATAAAAATATAATCATGATATATAAAATATATAAAGGAAACTTGAAATTGAAAGAAACAAAAGAGAAAAATTGTAATGAAATGCTAAAAAATGCATAAAAATTTCATTTTAAGTATTTATTGAATAATGCCATAATATTGAATGCCATATTTTCCAGAGTTAAAAAATAATACATGTGTTCTTTTTTTCAGTAAGTAATAGTAATTTCAATCAATTTTAAAATAAAGTAGTTTTAAAAAGTTGTGGTTTAATAGTTTTATTTCGGGAGAAAATAATTACTGTGCTGTAAATTTAAGATTCATAATTTAAAATGAAGTTTCACGAGAGAGAGCTTTTAATTAAGATTATATTTCATTAATAAAATGCAGACCCTTATCAAACTTATATTGACAAAATTAAAAAAGAGAAGAAATAAACTCAAAACAATTATAACTCAGCTGTTTCCCCCAGCAGGACAACTCCGCCGCATTCCTTTCTGCCGTTTTCCCTCGATAGGACAATTCCGCCGAATGAGGGGGAAGGCATTACCTTTGGCGAAATAAAAGTTGGCGAGAATGCTAAAACTTGAGGCATTCAACTTTTGTTGAAAATAAATACACAATAGAATGGTAATAATCTATATATTAATTCGCAAACATGAAATTTGTTGTACGTTTTTAACATATTAATTATGGGGGTAGAGGATTGGAAGTAGCATTGTTAGAAAGTTATGGTTAATGAGAATTTAAGGGAAAAGAAATTCTCTTATTAGAATCTCAAAGAGGCATTCAAAAATACCTTTATTTTTATGCACTTTTTCATTTTATACACGTAATCTTTTGTATTAAAAATTTTTATAGAAGAAAGTTGTTCAATTTGTCAATTTCTTAAAATTCAATAAAAAGCATAGGCACAGTAATTTGTATAGATGTAACTTCCCTATATTTTCAACTACAGATTTTTCATTTTATAACGCAACAACCTTTAGAGTGTTAAAATGCTTATTGACTAAACGAATGCAAAACCGTAATTTAATACTATTGAACATGGAGGCAAATAAAAAAAAAAAAAAAAAAAAAAAAAAGATTTAATTTCTGATTTATTAGTTTTTATTATTATAATTATTTATTCATTTCTTTATGATGCATTTTTTTTTTTTTTTTTTTTTTTTTTTTTGTGATTTACGTCAGCTATAATTGGAAAATATTTATTTATTTATTTATTTTTTATATAAAACGTAATGCATTCTAATTAACTGAAACTTGATTACTTATTTTTGAAAAGTGTATTTATTTCTATATGCTGATTCATTATGAATGCATATTGGACGAAAAACGACACTGCTATGTACTGCAATTTAACTCTATTTACGGAAAGACCATATCAGCTTTTATGCTATATACCGGCAAGAAAGTTGCTATATAAAATAGATATCATGTAAGATAGTAGAGAAAATACTGTTTTTGGGTCAAATTTTTGAAATTGAGTTTTTGTTATATTTATACGTTGTGAAGTCCCCTGAATTCGAAAATCATGTTTTTGCGGTTGATCTATATGCCTGTTATTAGCATATTCTAAGAACAAATAACAGCAGAAAGATCTAACTCGATATACTAAATCTGTATCATATAGGAAAGCTGCACTAAAGTTTTCGTTGAGATCAAACAAATGATTCGTGTTAGTATTCCAATTAGTATTTCTAGTATTAAATTGTACGGTAAGCCGTGTGAGTAACATACCAAACTATTATTAAACTGTTGAGATATTATTTCGATACAGACAGTATTATTTACTATTGAAATGATGAAGAAGAAAGTAAATGGATACAAACGTTCATAGGTATATGCATGCATCGTTACGCAAATAATAATCAATGAAACTATAATAATCAATTTATAATTCTTATTACTAAAAGTCGTTCATTTAAACGAGTTATTTGCGGACATTTCTGTTCCATAATTACCCTCTGTTCCATAATAATCTGTCTTCCATAATCGACCCAGAATACCATAATAAAATTCTATATACATTAATATGTGGGCTCGTTTTTTTTTTTTTTTTTTTTTTTTTTTTTTGGGGGGGGGGGGGGGGGGGTATTTTTCGTGGTAAAATTTTCTGGTTTTTTTTTTTTTTTTTTTTTTTTTTTCAGTCTCCCAACAAAATCAGCTATGTTACTAAAAACTATCTTCTGAATGTTCCTCCAATATCAACTAGCATGTTGTAACCACCATGAAACTTTCTTCTACATTTTTCCATACAAATTATTTAATAAAATTAATATTAAAACTATTTTCCACGATATATACAGATGAAGATGATTTTCATCGCACGGAATTATTACTGTTATTTATCACTGTTAAATAAAAAAATTAAGAAATTAAATTAAAGAAAATAAGTAAAGAAAATTTAATATAAGTTAATATAAGTTAAGTAATATATATTTGAATATTATGTTAAGTAAAGAAAATTTAATTTCTTATTTATCCTTTAATAATTTTGTAAATGTAATCTGAATAATTTAAACTAAGATCTAAATTTTTCTTAAGTTAATTTTTACTTGAATTTTATGATATTCAAGTGCTACACGAAAATTAGAAATAAATTTATAATTAGCAGAATTTATTAATACGATTGAATAATTGTCAAATAAAAGAACGTATAATAATAATGAAAGATAAAATTAAATGCATGTTTATGAGTAAAAATTTTACTCATAATTTGGTTAAAATCTATTTTACTTTTACTCATCTTTCCAAAGCGAGGGGGAAGGGCTCTTATATAATGCTCAATGTGGCGCCAAAGTGCAATGCGTCGCCAAAAATGGAAATACTACTGCAGATCCCCTCTTCTCGTCTCAGGAAAATGGCGCGGCGGAGTTGTCCTCTGTGGGAAAAGGGGGGTTAAAATTCTCGGCGGAATTGTCCCATGAGGGGAATAGGGGATTAAAATCTCGGCGGAATTGTCCTGTTCCGTATCACATGACTGTTTGACATCATAGTGAATGTAAAAAAACTAAGGCTCGAAACAAACATTTGAACGTTAACGACACAGAAGCCGTTAATCTGCAGATTACCTAGTTAAAATGCGGAAACTCTTTATTCCGCACTTTAACGGGTCATTTTAGTTAATCTGCAGATTAGCTAGGTAATCTTCAGATTAACGGGTTTCGCGCTTTAACGGTAACAATTACATTTATTATTACGTGAAAATTTATCATTTACATTCTACGGAATATTCTTGATAACTGGAATATTTCTATCTGGTAGAATACCGAGAGGATGACAATGTTATTGTATAAATAATTTAACACAGTAGAATTAGATCACCAACATTTTAGAAAGAAAGAGAAATTGGACTCACCCCGTTTCAATAGTGCTCCATAGCCTAGACTCCCATACAAATCCATTTCGTCTTGCATTATCCAGGGGGCACACACTAGAGGTCTGCACGGGCCGGAATTTTGAGGCCCGGGCCCGGCCCGTACGAAAACTTTGCTTACCCGACCCGGCCCGTTATGAAGTCGAAAAATGCGGCCCGGGCCCGACCCGGCCCGAAAAAAACGATAAAACCAGGCCCAACCCAATTGAAAAATATGTAAAATAACAAAAAAATGCCTTTTTATGAAAAAGATTTTTAGTATGTGTTTTGCAGAGGTTTTATATAACCAAACAATAGTACGTTCTTTAACAAAACTGCTGAAATTTTACAAGACAATTATGTATAAACAGAAATTCATTATTATAGACAAAGCACAAAGACAAACAGAAAGTCAAATCGAAAATATTAGCATTCATCAAACAAAATAGGAAGGTATTTAAAATGGTTAATACTACTGAAAATGCACTTTCAACCATTTCCTCTTATATACCATAATGTATCCGAATCTTTCATGTGCTCCGGTAAACAAAACTGTAATGTTAATCCAACCATATTCAATAGAAAAGTTGCTTTTGCCACTGATAAAAATGATGCTACTTTCGTCCACTGGAGAAAAGGAAAAGGAGCCTTAGAGAAAAAGTTACAGCGGAAAGGTTTTTATAGCCTTTATACCACCTAAACTCAACAGATCATAAGAAACAAACCCTTATACACAGTAATGTATCTAATTTCTTTTGTTATGTACATGTACGCAAACTGATAGTGACATGCATACTATTTTGAATAGGAAACCATCTAATATTACTTTAAATAAAATATATTAATTTCGAGGCATGCTAAAAATATTTGCGAAAAATCAGATTTCGGACAGACAGACTGATAGACAATTAAATTGACGTTACAGACACTTTTTTAACAAAACAGAACTTTATGTGACATACAAGCCTGTAAAATTACGTAAAATAAATGACTGAAGAAATATTTTATCACTTTCCTTTTTCGTTTATTAACGAAGAAACTAGAAAGAGATTCGGGCCGACTCGGCCCGGAAAAAATTTCATTCAGGCCCGGCTCGGCCCGGAGAAAATTTCCTTCAGGCCCGGCCTGGCCCGAATATACACAAAAAAAACTGAGCCCGAGCCCGAGAACAAATTAAAAAATTCGGCGCGGGAAGCCCGGCCCGTGCAGACCTCTAGCACACACACACACATAAAAATTAAAGTTGTTCCATAGCGGATGAAGAACTGCAACGACTGATACCCTCTGTCCTCTCTGATACTTCTCTCTCTTTTTTCCCATAAAAAAATCCTTTTATCTTTTCTTTTTCCCGCCTTCTTACTCTTTTTTCTTTTACTCATTTTCTAGACCTAACCAATCTCAAAATATACCTTTTTTTATATTTTTTTTCCCTTGATCCTCAATGCTGAATATTCCGTTTTTATTTTTTCACCCCTTGAATTTTAAGTGGTCAGTCTTCTCCCTTTTTTAAATCACATAAAATGTTAGTTCCAACTCACCTTTTCATCAAGTATCAATATTACAGGGGGTCTTTTGCTCCAGGAAAAATTCTCAGGTGGGCCGTCTGTTGTGACTCCACGATATACTCTTTATTTAATAATATTTTATAGCTTTTGGGAAAAGGGGCCATTTTTCCTCATAACAACTGTTGTGGGGGGGGGGGGGGTCTTGTTTCATTTTATGGCTTTTTTTATAGCCTGGGCAGTTTACCTTCTCTGTTCCCCTTTTTGTTGTAAGTTTTTATCCATATGACGTTTTTGTAAATTCTCTAAACTTTTATAATTGGCATCTGAACTTTTATACAGAGTAATGCTTTTCCTTTTAAAAGAATTTGGTGAGTACCCTCAAGCAATTTAGATGTGTTACATGTCTGACATACCTTTTTTTTTTTTTTTCCCCACACAATTCCTATTTCTTACGATGCCTCCTAACAGGTAAGAGAAAGTAAAAAAGGTATTTTATTATTCATTAAAATGTGAAATATGTGAAAAATTATTTTAAAAACAATTTATTTCGGTCAAAGGACTGTCATATTACCTAATAATGATAATTTGCGGAAATGAAATTTTAAATGCCAAAATAGTGATAAAGGGAAACATAACCTATTGGTTCATGTCACGGGATTCATCTTGAACCACGGAAAGCTAATACTTCATTCATTGAATTATCACTCTAATTTATTTATTTCGTTGACTAGAGCCCCTTAAATAAAATATATAGGCCGACGCTTCGCCGCCATTTTGTTGCCTTAGAAGAAGGCAAAATTCCCGCTTGGCGTCCTTATCGCTTTCTTGTGAATTTAAGAAATCTTGATCTGAAGCTACAGTCGGTAACAAAAGTGTCCAAACACTAGCAAAAATTCCTATGTAAAAAAGGTATGCTTAATACAGCTTTGCTAAATAAATCCTTGTTGAATCCTATATTCTTAGGCTGACTAAGAACAGAATTCGACTGGATTTATTTAACAAAACAGTATTAAGTGCACTTTTTTTACATAGGAATTTTTGCTTGAGTTCGGACACTTTTGTTACCGAATGTACAATCGACCAAAAAGCCGTAAGCAACAATAACATTCCTAACAACACATTTTTTTTTTTTTTTTTTTACATTATATTATCAAGATATCCTGTGGATGTATTGGAAATAAGATGTGTTATTAGGGCTCTTTCTGTTTCTTATACAAAATGTCGCCAAAACTCACAATAATAAAAAATAAAAGGTCTTAAATCGATTTATCAATATTAATATAAATATGATTAAAGTGACACATTTTTCTGTATTTTTACATTAACACATGTCAGAAATACAAGGTAAAAATAAAAGGTCTTAAATCGATTTATCAATATTAATATAAATATGATTAAAGTGACACATTTTTCTGTATTTTTACATTAACACATGTCAGAAATACAAAGGAAAATATAAGTAAATATATGTAATGTTTTATTCTTCTCAAATTATCTTATGGGAATCTGAACATTTTATGTTCTTTCCTTGGGTGATTATAGCAGTTTATCGTTAAAATATCTCATATCGTACTTTATTTATCTAAAACTATGAAATATAATAAAAGGATCTACTAAAGATAAAACTACGAAACTTAAAAATCGAGACAGGTTTGGTGTAAAAATGATTTTTTTTTTTTTTTTTTAATTCTTGGTGAAAATTGGAAAGCAGGAAGTGGGGCATCGGAAACTCGAAGTGGGACCGTAAGTCCGTATCTCAAAAACGGCTCTAATGATTTTCTTCAAATTTGCTATATAAACATTCTACCAGATGTCCTTTCGTATGATATAGTTGGTTAGTTCAGGAAAACTGATAGGCGTCCTGTATTAATAGCTCAGTATCAGGTCTTTTAAAATGGCTCTACGGATTTTTTTTCAAACTAACCATTTTAACACCTTTTCAGATATCCTTTTGCATGTAATTGTTGTTTTCTGGCCAACAAATAAGTATGACAAGTTTTGGTAAGAGTCGGTATCTCTAAAACAGTTCTAACGATTTTCTTGAAAATTGTTATATAAACCCATTTTAGATGTCTTTTCTCATGTATTACATGGCTATTATAGGAAAATTAACAGTTATCCTGATTAGATAGGTCAGTTTTAGATCTCGGAAATTGTTTCAAAAAATTGCTCGACCGATCCCCCCCCCCCCTTATTTTTAAATTCTCTATGTATTTTTGTTTTTAGAAGGGCATCAGCGTTCTCTTATTAGAAAAATTTTAGGTGTTTACCTAATCAGGTCAATTTTACGTTATCTGGTCACATAATCTCCAAAAAGGGTACATAATGCGTGTGACAGTGGGTAATACAAGTCATGTGGTTGTTTCACACCAGATTTTTATTAATTTAACTACTATAAATCTACATCATTAAAATGAGCTATCATAAATATATATATATATATATATATATATATATATACATACAGGGCGCGAAATTTCCGCGAGCAGAATTCTTACAGTATACGGTGCTACCAAAAAAAAAAAAAAAAATATATATATATATATATATATATCAATTTAAAAACGTAAAATCATGCAAATCTTAGGTAGTGTGACCAGACATTCTCTATTTAAGAGGACAGTCTTCTTTTTCAACGCTCTGCCCTCCTAAACGAAAAAAGACATTACAGGACTAAAAAGTCCTCTTTTTATGTTTTTCACCCTCTGTCCTCCTCTTTTTCAAACGAAAAGGATTTAGGCCTTAATTTCAAAATTGTCGCAAAACTGGGAAGCTCAATCGGCTGTTGGCTGTATCGAACGGTGAGCACTAACCTTTTTCTCCGTTATGTTCGCAAAAGAACAACTTATGTAAAGTAGCTTGAATCTGTTTTTATGATCATTTTCATTCAATTTTGTGTCCTCTAAAATGACCTCTTTTTCAAAATTGAATGTCTTCTATCTTCTTATAAAATAAAAGACATTGCCTAATTTCTCCTCTTTTTCCAATAAAAAATTCTGGTCACCTGATACGTAAAAAATAAAGTAAGTCAATCATATATTGTGGAGAGTAACTTTTTTTTCAGCGAGTGTAATGAAAGTTGAAATTTCGGTGTGTGTTGGTGTGTTTAGGATTAAGGCCGATTGACTGCTGTAGGTCCTGGGCCTGAGGGGGGAGTGCCTTCCGTGGAGGCCTTTCTAAGGGGTCCTAGCCCGTATTTACGCAAGTTTCGGAGAAAACCACGGAAAACTCCGAACGGCTGGGCCGACGAGCGCGACCTGGGATCGAACCCGGCACCTCACGTCTACCAGCTTTGAGCGCAGAACCGCTCGGCCGCTGGTGGGCCAGTTGAAATTTCGGACCCTGTATATATATATATATATATATATATATATATATATATATATATATATATATATATATATATATATACATACATACACTCCTGCTCAAAAGTTTAGCAAGATTTGCAAACGATCGTTTTTTTTTTTTTTTCTTTCAATTAAAAATCTTATCCCTCGATGAAATGTTTTCAAACGTTGAGTATTTAAAAAACTGAGTCTTTCTCATGTTTTTCAGTGAAGATTGGTTAAAGACATATTTAGGGGGTCGATAACAAGCTGAGCAAAATCAATAATGTTGGTGATCATCCTGTATCGTTAAGTGAATGAAATGATGTGTAACTTTAGGATATGTTAATACAGACACAGTACAAGTTTTAGAGGAATTTGTGTGACGATAGCATGCTAAATAACGGAGATGTAAGCATTTATTTTAAAACTCCCCCGCAAGGAGGTCAATTTACGTAAGAATCAGCAAGAATGATATCAGATATCAATTTTTTTTTTTTCTTTCAATATTCAGTTTTTTCTGGATTTTTTCTGATACATGCAATCCTTTAAAAATACATGCAATCCTTATTTTTAGTTCCCCATCATACTATAGGTATGGGGAACTTAGTTAATCGTGAAAATTTTCGACCTCGGTTTTTTTACTTTTTTTTACACGTTTTCAGGTGTGAGGAATCCGAAAATGACAAAATTTGTATGGTGTCTGTCTGTAGGGTGTCTGTTAGTGTGTTAGTCCGTTAGTTTGTTAGTCTGTTTACACGATATCTCACGAACAAATGATCGCAGAGAGGTCAGACCAGTTTTAAAATATGATTTATGACACTGGCAAGAACCCTATTCATTTACAACATTCGAATTAAAAAGCTTCGTAAGTTATTAGAAATACGATTTTCTTAACGTGGGAGAATAGGACAAAATTTCACTTAGACGTGCATTAAATGGAAA
>OZ005660.1:122919273-122948273 GCA_963930645.1 Salticus scenicus | reverse complement strand
TATCAAACTAATTTAAGTATCTCCAGCACATCTAAATCTGTGTGATAATTTCAAGAAACAGGTTTTACTTCTGAATTACATTTCATATAAATTTCGATCTATCTCTATCTTTATTACCTTCCGCTCCCTCCCCCCTTCCCGCCCCTCCCAATAATTTTAAAAATTCAAAATATCCGCAATCGATTTGTAGGTATCGAAAACCTCGATGTACCAATTTTGAATGATCTAACTCAATTTTTTTTTGCCCCTCTGTCCCCCCTCTTCCCGGCCCTTCTAATAACTTTACACTTTTGAAAATATCCCCATTCGATTTGCAGGCCTCTAAAACCTATCTGTACCAATTTTGGACGTCCTAACTGTATTTCTATTTGTTTTTGCCCATAGCCCCCCTTACCGCCCCACCTCCTTACCACCCCTCCTAATAATTTTACAAATTCGAAAATATCCGCAATCGATTTGTAAGCATCGAAAACCTCTATATACCAATTTTGAACGATCTAACTGTATATTTATTTTTTGCCCCCCCTCTCCCCTCCCCCTTCTCGCCCCTCCTAATAACTTTACACTTTTGAAAATATCTCCATTCGACTTGCAGGCCTTTAAAACCTGTCTGTACGAATTTTGAACGGCCTAACTGTATTTCTATTTGTTTTTGCCCATAGCCCCCCTTCCCGCCCCACCCCCCTTCTCGCCCCTCCCAATAATTTTACAAATTCGAAAATATCCGCAATCGATTTGTAAGTATCGAAAACCGCTATGTACCAATTTTGAACGATCTGACACTATTTTTATTCTTCCCCCCTCCCCCTCCCCCTTCTCGCCCCTCCTAATAACTTTACACAATCGAAAATATCCCCATTCGATTTGCAGGCCTCATAAACCTATCTGTACCAATTTTGAACGGCCTAACTGTATTTCTATTTATTTTTGCCCCATAGCCCCCCTTACCACCCCACCCCCCTACCGCGCCTCCTAATAATTTTACAAATTCAAAAATATCCGCAATCTATTTGTAAGTATCGAAAACCTCTATGTACCAATTTTGAACGATCTGACACTATTTTTATTTTTTGCCCCCCCTCCCCCCCTTCTTGCCCCTCCTAATAACTTTACACAATCGAAAAATCCCCATTCGACTTGCAGGCCTTTAAAACCTATCTGTACCAATTTTGAACGGCCTAACTGTATTTCTATTTGTTTTTGCTCCATAGCCCCCCCCCCTTGCTGCCCCACCTGGGGGCTGAATTTCTAAAATTCCAGAAATTGGTTTTTTGATAGTTGCATTAGCTATATTTTAGAGCAAAAATTTCACGTATATCTATTTTTTTTTTGTTTGAGATATGTGGGATTATGCGAAATCACGTTTTACGCATGTGAAATCACGTTTTGCCCCCCCCCCCCGCCCCCCTTGGGGAGCAAATTTCAAAAATTCCAGAAACCGATTTTTAGACATTTGTATTAGCTATATTTTAAAGCAAAAATTTTACGGATATCTGTTTTTTTGTTTGAGATATGAAGGATTTTGTGAAATTACGTTTTGCCCCCCTCCCCCCCTTGGGGGCGAATTTTGTAAAATCGCTTGTGGCGTTGTCTTTCACGGGTCGTAAACATTAACCGAGCCAAATTTGGTCCCGCTCGGTGAAACGGCCTAGGATTCTATAGCGGACACACAGACACACAGACTCTGCTCTTTTATATATATACACGTATCTAATTATGCCTTCAAAAATAACTTTCATTCACAACTTTTCATTCCTGTATTCATTCAACAATAATAATAATATTCTTATAATATCTAAATTCTAAACGATAATGCATAAATTCGTTATTTCATGAATTTACATATGTACGTGAATAATACAAATCAACTTCCTTTCCATTTGTTGAATGATTATCCTTCGATTTAAATTACATCGCAACGCAAGTTAGTTATCCTATGATAATACTACACTACTATTTTTCAACTTCAACCAATCGTAAACTTGTAGTAAACCTTTGACCTTGTAGTAATTTTGCCCCGCCTCTCGTAGTAAATTCGCCCCTCCTATCGTAGTAAAATAATGGATACTGTTTTTCACCGCACAACCGAGGACCTGGGTGTGTAAGCCCTTTCAAAATGTTTACACACTTCACACACAAAAATGTGCTCCTTTTATGGAAACTGAGGACTCGAAAAAAAATCACCTGAGAAGTCGTCAATGTACTAAATAATACTTATATATCACAGTACAATACGAATTTCTCATGTCTGGGAACCGAGGACGTCCTCGGTTCCTGAGCGTCCGCGCTTAGAAGGTGTGTATAGGCATTCAAGTCCACGGTTTCCACCTTACGGGAACACACACACACACACACACACACACACACACAGGCAAAATTTTCTGAAGTCATTTTCGGCTTTCATGGGGTGTAAAACGTGAAGATATCGCAAAATTCTTCGATTCCGACAAATTTACAGACAAAACTCTGATTTTATTAATATAGATTAGGTTGATTTCTATTGAACTATTGCAATCACTTCGTTTATCTATATATTGGGTCGTTCCATAATTATTGGCAGAAAATGAAACAATAAAGAAAACATGAGTCACAGAGAAAGAAATGGATTTTATTCAGCAAAGTAGCAGCCATCGGCAGATATACACTTCACCCAACGAGTTTTGATCGAAAAAATGCCACGGTGGCAGAAGTCAGCGTCACATTGGTCAAAGAAATCACGAACCCCCTAAATCAAAGATCACCTGGTTCGAGAATTGTTTGTCCCTCACAAACCTGTCCAAATGGCGAAACATGTGATAATCAATCGGAACCAGGTCTGGAGAATAAGGTGGGTACGGCAGAATCTCATACCCCAAATTCTGGATCTTATGCCTGCTACCAACTGAGACATGGGGTCGAGCTCCATCCTGCAAAAGTATGGAACCTTACCTATGGACCAGTGCCAGTTGTTTGATGCGACGTTTCCTGTGGCATTCATCCAACTAAAGACGGTACACGTCCGAATTAATTGTCTGGCCTCTCGGGAGAAATTCATAATGGACCACGGTCTTGGCGGTCCATCAAACGGAGACGAGAATTTTCTGTGGATGGAGGTTTCGTTTTTAAATCTGTTTCGCAGGTTCACTTTTATGCAGACACTGTGCTTTGCGCTTGCGATTGTCGTACAACACCCATTTTTCATCCACACTCAGACTACGATGTAAGAATGGCTCTCTAACCTCGTGCTCCTGTAGAGATTTACAGGTCGCCAGGCGCGGTAGACGTTGCTTCTCCGTTAGGTCATGTGGTATCCATGTTTCGAGCTTTTTCACCATGCTCATTGCCGTCAAATAACGTGAGATTGTCTATGGTGCTACAGATAGTTCGGCTCCTAGCTGTCGTACCGTTGATTTTGTTCGGGTGTCAACTTTCCGCCGTAAATGATCCACATCACACCGGACTGGACAACCGGCTCCAGGTTTATGGCCAACCTCCATATCGCCGCACAGTGGATCGAACAATGTTAAAATACGAACATAGGCCCAAAAATCAACATCTAAATAACTGATATTTTGCAGTGAAATAATTTAAAAGAATGTCTAAAAAATACAAATATATGGTTATTTCTTCAATTACACGAAGTTTTGTTGTATATAAATAAGTTCAAAACGAAAACTTTCAGTAATAAGATTTTTCGATGAATTTCAGTGACTTTATTTGAATAGCCATCAAGTGGCACTTACGATAACTATGAAAAAATACGAAATAAAAATACTTTTAATAATATCCTAATAAAAGTTTAAGGTACTTCTGCCAACATTTTGTTGGTTTTTTTATGATGTGATTCACGCATGAAATGTGAATATAAAATTAACAACAAAATTAAATTTATAAGTTGCGTAACTTTTTTTGTCCAAAATTGTCCAAAATTTCAAACACATTTTACTACTCCCAAAAGTATGCATTTTAATCTGTGAAAAGGATTTGCGCCATAAATCGCCACTTTTAGAGTAAAATAAATTTTTATTCTGTTTACCCTCAAATTATCAATCGAGAAATTTATCTGAATAACTGTATTCATTAATGACAGAAAATATATTAAAATTTTTATCGTGAAAATATTATAGAATTTAGATGATTAAAATAAGTTTAATAAACCAGAAATTAATTTTATTTTTTTTTAAATATTTAATAAAATAATTACTTTTACTTTAATGGTACTGAAAAGTACCGTTGGACCACGGAGTAAAAAGACAGGAGAAGAAGGTAACGCTGAAATTTTGTGATGTTGTTTTCTAATGTTTACAGATGGCGCCAGCGTGCAATCCTTCCTTCTCTCCAGCTTCCGCAATGTTATTCAATGGGGAAATGTCTCGTTTTAATTATTTTTTTAAAAATAATATCAAGCTGAAAAAATTTCGATTGAAAGCAAATTTCATTAAATAGAGTATTCTAACCAACATGTTTTTTTTAAGAGCCATTTTATACTAATTTTACTTTGAAAGAAAGCTTTTAAAAAATGACGATTCTTATGAACCGAAGCTAGCTAAAACAGATAATTCGGAGGAAGGAGGATGGATGAAATTTTGTAAAGAAAAAATATAAACTTACTTTAGGTGCAGAAAACACGAACTCGGACTTTATTTTTCTCCTAGGGCTTTTTTTTGTTTTTCTTATCACTATCATAGCCTGTTTTACAACTAGGAACGAAACATTTAATTGAAACATCTGAATTATGCAGTTTTAAGAACTTACAAAGAAATTAAATTGCTTAAAATAAAAAATTTTAAATGTACTCCAGCAAAATTCTATTGAAAACAACAGTATATCCGCGCCGAGGTAGGGAGGAATGACAAGTGGCGCCCTCAATATTTACCAAAAATTTAGATCACAGTTTCGTAGCTTTCTCCCATTGGACCTTCAACTCCTATTAATATTACTCCGTGCGTTGGACCCAAAAAAGGAGGAAAATGTAAATAGTTGCCGTGATATGTCATAAAATGTTAAAATTAAGTAAATGTTTAACGTTAAATAATCAAATGTTAAAACTAAATTATGTAATAACATATTACGATTTAAAGTAAAAGTTCCTGTGTTTCAGGAAAAAGTTCCTTCCTTTGCACATTTCTTTTATTCGTTCTCATGATTGAAATCAGGGGGTCAGATGTTAATAACAAGTGATGTAGCAAATCTTCGTTACAAGCTCTTAGATTTATTTTTCTCGTGTGGTATTCTCTGTATTTACGAAACTCTTTATTTCGGGCTTCGCTAGCTTCTTCTGACAATTGTCCAATTGGAATAGAAAAATTTTCTATTATGTCTTTTCCATGAACCAATAGTTTGTGAACTGAAGCTGGCATATAGTACCACACATATTTTGAGACACATTGTTTCGCTGTTTCCAGTGCAAATTTTCCAAATTTGTCTCCTAAATTTGCTTTCCAAAATTGTCCTTCTAAAAATAACAGAACCTAGAAACAACGTTTTTTAAAATTTCTTTGATAAGAATTCACTTTATTTGCTTATTTGTTTAAAAATTATTTCTGATAGCAAAATAAAACAATTAAAAAATCCAGTTCAATCAAAAAAATTCATTAATTATTGATCGCCTGCCTTCCATAAATCTTTAGTAAAATAAAGACAAAAGTAATTTTTTTAATAGAGTTTGTCAGTAAATGCCTGCATGAGTTTTCTATTGAAAAACTACATAAAAAAAAAAAAAGAAAAGAAAAAAGAAGCAGTAATCTAATGATATATTTATCATTGTGTGCTAAATTAATTGTGTTACAAATATAGATTTTCTTCTCGAAATTTTTATTTATTTTCTTTTATTCTCTTCTTTTATACAACATTTGTTTCTTTACCAGGTATGTTTCTAAATACCTATTTGCAGCAGAAAAATATGATACCGCTTAACCCCTTTATTAAACCATTTTTTCCTAAAATGGCACATTACACTATTTTCACGAATAAAATTTGATGTAAAGTAAAAAAATCATTTAGCCTATTAGAAATAATTAATTTTACTTTTGGCATCTTATTCTCTTAGTCAATCGCATACTTCTCACAACCCATCCTATTAGCATAAGCAGGATTGTCACAAACAACTACTTTTTAATTTTTTTCCCACTAGAATTATCAAAATAATTTTCATAGTGATGTTTTTCCAGAAAAATGATACACTGGAATCATTATTTTAAAAAAATGGTGCCAGGTGAATAAAACGATAACGAATTTGGTGGGGAAAATATTCCCTCGGCCTTATAAAGGGTTAAAAAAAGCATGGAATCGCTTTAACTATCATACATATATACATATTTAAATAGAAATGTGACAAAAAAAATCATACATAGATAATAATAATACCATAACGTTCCTATGTTCGCCTCTGCCTATACTTCGATCCACTGTGCGCCGTTACGAAACTTCGCAAACAATCCATAGACTGTCCGCTCAGTTGCCGTGCCCGCACCCCGTGCTTTGTTGACGTTGGCCACTAATGCAGCCACCGAATGTCCAAGCCGGAACTCGTTCTGAATCACGATTCGCACATCGCGTTGCTCCATCACGTCCTTAAATGTTTCCAGTGCCCCGACTGGCATTTATATAGTGTGTGGACTCTTCCACTTCACGTTGCAGGTGTGGTTGGTGTTGCATCACTACTGTACTGGTCGAAATGATCTGTAGAATTTGCCTATATCGGTTGCTGCCAATAATTATGGAACAACCCAATATATATACATATATATATCCATAAAAAAAATTATCATCACGATAGCTCCCGAAATAATACTCCAAATCCAACCAAATTTGCACAGCGAACTGATCTTATAAATATCTTGGATGAGTTCGTTAACCAAGTTGCTCCGACTTTTTGTTTTCAAGTGGCAGCCACTTGCAAATTTCAAACCCCCATTGTGAAAAGTGAATTTAAGCCAGCTTTGTTTGAATTTTAATGTAAACATTAATAACATTAGGGTCTCAATGAGCTTTATTAATAAACTTTAACTACCATTTTTAATAAAGTTGCGGATATCTTAAGTTAAGCGGGGCCACTTGAAAATTTAAAATCATGATAACTTCCGAAATAATGCTCCAAATCGAACCAAATGTGGATAGTGAACTTATCTTATGAATAATTTGTGTGAGTTTGTTAATCAAGTTTCTACACCATTTTAATTTCAAGTGGAGACCACTTGAAAATTTCAAATTCAAATTGTAAGAAGCGTATTCGAATTTGTTTGAATTTTGATGTATACATAGACCATATAAGTGTCTCAATGAATTTTATTAATGAACTTTATCTGCCATTTTTAATAAAGTTGCGGATATCTTAATTTAAGCAGGGCCACTTGAAATCAGGCTACCAGTTGAAAATTTAAAATCACGTTAACTTCCGAAATAATACTCCATATCGAACCAAATTTGGACAGTGTCTTAACTTATCTTATGAATATCTTGGATGAGTTTCTTAACCAAGTTGCACCGACATTTTGTTTTCAAGTAGAGACCACTTGAAAATTTCAAATTCAAATTGTAAAAAGCGCATTCCGAATTTGTTTGAATTTCCATGCATAAATAGTCCATGTAGTGTCTCAATCAAGTTTATTAATGAATTTTATCAGCTATTCTTAACAAAGGGGTTGGATATCTTAAGTTAAGCGGGGGCCACTTGAAATCAGGCTTCCACTTGATAATTTAAAATCACGATAACTTCCAAAATAATACTCCAAATCGAACCAAATTTGAACAGTGAACTTATCTTTTAAAAAGTTTGGATGAGTTTGTTAACCAAATTGCTCAGCCGTTTGGTTTTCAAGTGGAGCCCACTTGCAACTTTCAAATGCACACTGTAAAAAGCGTATTTGAGACCGGATTTCCACAAATTTTGAAGTATACATAGACTAAATAATGGTCACAATCAAGTTTATTAACGAACTTTATCCGCCATTTTAAACAAAGTGCAGATGTATAAACTGAGCGAGACAACTTGAAATTCGGCTACCTCTTGAAAATTTATAAACATAACTTGTTAAATTCTGATTCAATTCGAACCGAAGTTGGACAGTGATCTTATCGTATAATTATCTTGGATGAGTTCGCTGGGCAACTCATTCCAACATCTTGTTTTCAAGTTGGCATTTTGAAATCACGCTGCCACTTGAAAATGTGCGATCAAAATAACTTTTAAAGTACTAAATTGATTCAAACAAAAGTTGGACAGTGAAATTATGGTTCAAATATCTTGGATAAATTCGCTTGGTAACTTGATCCGCAATTTTATTTCCATTTGGCGGCCACTTGAAAATTTTTTTATCATGATAACTTTTGTAATACTGAATCAATTCGCATCAAATTTGGGTAGTGGATTTAACATTCAAATATCTGAGATAAGTTCGCTGGGTACGTCACTCCATCTTTTCTATCCAAGTATTGGCCACTTGAAATCACGGTGCCACTTGAAAATTTCTTATCACGATAATTTTTGAAATACTGATTTAATTTGAACTAAAATTGGACAACGAGCTTATCTTAGAAATATCTTGTATGATTTTGCTGGGCATGTTGCTTCGCCATTTTGTTTTCAAGTTGCAGCCACTTAGACTGTCGCTTGAAAATTTGTCATAACAATAACTTTTGAAACACTGCACTGATTCGAACCAAAGTTGGACAGTGAACTTAAGCTTGAAATATCTTGGACGAGTTTTCTGAGCAACTTCCTCCATTATATTGTTTCCAAGTGGCGGACACTTGAAAATTTGTTATCATAGTAACTTTCGAAATACTTAATCCGTTCAAACCAAAGTGGAAAATTGAATTTATCACTCAAATATCATCAAGCCCATTATCTATCACCAAGTTCATTAATAATTTGTAGCCGCCGTTTTGAAAGCAAATGGCGGCTACTTGATAAGGAGAAAGAAATCAACCTACCCTTCCGAATGAGCCGTAAGAACTTTTTTTTTTTTAGACTTTTTCAGCTCATCTTTCAAAATGTCCGTCTACAAAGTTTTGACTCAACCTGTATTTTAGTTACAGCTACAGAATTCTCTGAATAGGCCAAGTTTAATTATGATCGCCCTGTATATTTGTACAAAGAACAGCTTAAATCCTTGCAAAAAATTATCATCTGTAAATTATCCCATACAGTCACAATAAGGTTGATGCACAGAAGCCGGTGAGTATTGTAGCCATGACAGTGCACATCCTAAACTTATTTCGGTCGCAATAGTAATATTGTTAATCTTTCATGAACATTCTCTCACATGAGCGCATGATTCCTCTCAATTTAGTGTATTAACAAAGATAAAAATGTCCCTTAATTCTTTTTGAGATAATTATGGTCATCACTGAGATATATCATCACTTCGCTCAGAAAATTAATGTGAGAATAGTTTATTATCATTATTGCTATTATTATCATCATTATTATTATTATTATTATAAATAAAGAAATATATTCCACTTATATATGCTGTCAATAATTATAAAAATAGTAATAAAACATACTTTCAGCGTATCACACTATTTAAAATACCTTTATATCCCAAAAAATCTTTACATTCCAACGTTTCGGTTAATATTTAATTTTTAACCATCTTCAGGGAAATGATGTACATAAACTATAAAACAAATTAAGCCATTCTTGGATATTACAAATACAATTCACAAAGAAATTAATACGTGATTACATGAATTATATAAAAAGCACTCTATATACATCTTAAAATGAGTTAAAAACATCTAAATAAATCATGATCATGCACATTACAAGAAAAATAAAGCTCTTTAATAAAACAGAGTCAAAGTGTCACACTGCTGGGTTGCCAGAATAAACAATAACAGGGTTACCTTAAATTATTTTAAGATTAAGAAACAAACCCAAATTGAGGGGGGTTAATGTATAATGTATCTTTACATTTTTTATTGCTATTTTTATATTATTATTATTATTACCTTTATTTAACCACTACAGATTACGTTTCGTCTTTCGCTGCTTTTTATTTTCTCTTGCCCGTATATGGTAGAGAACGGGTTATTTTTGTGTCAGACTTCCCGGATTGAGTTTTTGTTATATTTACACATGTTTCAAAGTCCCATGAATCCGAAAATCAGGTTTTTACTGACTGGCTGTGTGTGTGTGTGTGTGTATCTCTATGTAAATTCATTACCCTCATATTTTTCTAACTAAATTAAAATGAGGACTTTTTTTTTCTCTGTAATCCTAAAATAATGAAATATTACGACATCACTAAATAAATATTTCTACTATGCGAAATATCAGATGTGGGTATAGAAATTAATGAAATAAAATACACAATTATTGATCAGAAAGAGAAAATTTTGAAGACCTTCAAATATTTTATTGAAAATTTCGATGACAAATAAACTTTACATGGGCCTAAGATTATAAGATGTGATTAAATAACTACAGTTATTGCGAACGCGCTAATTGAAAAAGACTGAGGAATGTTCAGATACATTTATTTCAGTTTTTTTTTTTTTTTTCCTGTCTAATAGGTGGTATTATGCAGATATAACGAACAGCTGAAAGGTTCGTTGATTTTTTTCAATTCATTGGAAAACTAGAGTTAACAAAGATTACAAATTAATAATATTTTTCTGCCAAAATTTAAAAAACAAACATGCATTTGAGTAAATTTTTGAATTTGCATAGTTTAACACATTATGATATTATTCCTATTTAATTTTCCATAATTTTTACTATTATAACCTCTATTTAAATATGAAAGTTTGTTTCTTTGCTCCCTATAGAAATCCGCGCATTATGACAGAATCGAAAGAAGAAATTGGCAATCATTTTCTTTAGCACATGGAAAGAGACATTACGTTATTAAAAAATTGCCCCCACCCCCTCCTATTGGGGATCGGAATAAAAGTGGGTATAGACTGTGTAATTAAACTACCATAATAAGTAACTCCATATAAAGATGGAATTAACCCCAAGCAGAATACATATTTTTATTAAGTAATTGTTTAGATCTAACAAATAAATAGTTTTATTTCAAATATTAAAACGTAACTTGTTTACCTCGTATAATAAATCATAATTATTTACAAAGTATATATTTATTATATTACACGAAATCGAAAATGTACTCTCTAAAATATGAAGAGTGAAATCTGGCTCTGAAAGAGTAGCATATCACTCTTTGAACATGCCAAAATGGAGCCAATCTCTAAAGAGTGAAAAGACTATTTTCGAAAGAGTGAGATTTTTCACTTTCCGTTAAGACAGAATATTCCGAGTAATTCAAATAGTTTGACTTCCAATTTTTCCTTAAAAAAAAAAAAAAAAAAGTCGGATACATTAGACGATATATTTTTTCATTTCGCTTTGACTCTAGTTCAACGACGAAAAGAAAGCAGTTTAAATCTGACGAGAGTCGAACCGAGGCTGTCTCGGTTGCAGGCGCGTGTCTTACCACTGAACTACTAGGCACATACAAAAGTCGCTTAATTTACAGTTGTAAATCATCCACATAAGAGATTAATCACATTTATAAATCTTTACTTCATATATCAAGAATATAAAATTACAGAATTCTAACTAACATTTTAAAATTTAAATTAAAATTACTTTAAATTATTAAAATTAGAATTATTTTAAAATCAAAATGTATACTTGAAAAGAAATTCCTTAAGACAAATAGTTATTTTTAAAGTTTCTTACGGGAAAAGAAAAGTTACTTGAGTGTGCGTATTTAAAAAAACAGTTAAGTATTTGCGCACAGATCTACAAACTTTCTTGAAAAACTCATCTGTTCAAGAGTATAAAATCTTGTGGATGATTTTAATTATTAGTAAAATATTATAGCCAACTTTTTTTTATATTTCACATATATTAAGTTTCAATGAATATATTAAAAATTGTAAATTCTTACAGATTTTAAGGCATTATGCATTAAATATTTGAATTCATATTTTCTTTTATACTTTATATATTTCTGAATAAAACTACTCGCTTTCTATACGAATATCGATATCTTTCTTATGATTTCCCATTCTTTACTACACTTCGATTTTATCAACCGTATAAAAAAATTATAGTATTTACCAAAATATTTTTTAATATTAATTATTTTCGTTTTTTTATTCTCAAATATCTTCAATAAATTTTGTGAAACAAATCACATGCATAACATCGTCCAGATTTTTTTGCCAAGTCTCTCTTTCGAGAAAAGTGAGAAATGTCACGTTTTCAAGAGCGATAATAGTATTTTCTCACTTTAATTGGTGTCAAAACAGTGGTCACTTTTTTAAGGAGTGAGATTCTCACTCCAGAAATTTTAAAGAGTACATAGGTATCATTTCATCTCTTTGATATTATGCAAACATGACAGTTTTATTTTAGGCCATAGCTAGATATAGTTCAAGTCCGTTTCAATCATCGAGGGGCAATTTAAAATTAATGTTAAAATTAAAAGAATATTCAATTATCTATAAATTCGCAATGTTCTGGCCTGAGCTGTGCACATTATTTTAAAATTGGTTAAATTAATTCTAAATATTTGACGTTGATGGGGTCCTATAATTCTACCTAATCTTAGAGACAGCCGGATTCTTGTCTCATTTATTTGCTTATCCTCCAATCAAAACCGGTATTTTTTTTTTTTTTTCAACTGGCAGTTCGATCCAATGACGGCTGTTGTTAGTACGCCCGCTAGCGCCCTACTTGCATTTGATATGTTTTGTTTATGTTTACATTATCTTGAGTATTGTTGACATTTTGATCTAATTCTACTATCGCTTTCTTTTCGTGTATTTTTAAGTAATCTTTATACATTTCATATAATGTGAGAAAAAAATGGCATGTTGTTTGCGTATCGGGAATGAGATAAATTCAAAAATGTAGTATTTTTCTCAAATAAGATGTAAAGTTTCTCTCGACATATTTATCTGCGTATTATTAGCATTTTCATCTAATTCTGTTATCACTCTTTTTTCCTATATTTTTAAATAGAATTATTACAGCTATTATAATATCAGAAGAAATTACTTATTGTTTGCACATCGGCGATGAGATCCATTCAAAGGTGACGTGTTTTTCTCAAATAAGCTGCGCTGAAGTGAGATTGTGTGGTGATCAGTGAAAAGTTTTAAATGTTCGTGCAAGAAAAATATCTACCGATTTGCTTCTTCTTCCAATTATCGAACTGCCCAAACTGCCTTTAGACAACAGTGTATGTTACCATAGAAAGTGTTACAGTAAGTTTTACTCTGAAATATAGCTAAATTATTACCGAAACGTTAGTCGAGGCCTCCATGTGGAGACTAAAAAAGATATTCTGTTCTGTTTGTTTCATGATAGCGGCCGCAAAAATCATGCACATTGCAATTTGGTAAACATGTTCATGAACCACATAGAATCAGCTGTATAGTTTTAGGTGTGTATTCCATTTGTAATTCGTGTACAGGGACACACCAAAGTTCTTATTATTATTGCGGCCTATGGATAGAATTTGTATGTACAGCGATAGCGACCGCAAAAATCCCCCGACTGACTTGCAAATTGGTATACATGTTCAGGCTCTGTATAGCAATAGCTGTTAAATTTTTATGTCTAGATTATTCATGGATCGTGTATAGGGACAAACCAAAGTTTTTCTTATCATTACGGTCTATGGGGAGAATTTCGTTAAGCGAATTTTAACTTTGTTAATCTTCATTCTACGGAATAAAATTGGTGTACATTATTGAGATGCTTACATTTATGTTTTCTGTAGAAAATATTTGTGCTTAGGCTTCATAATTAATGTACAGAGCTTTACAAAAGTATTCCGACAATGTCATGTAATCATCCAAATTTTGTTAAATTTCGTACAATTATTTTTGAAAAACATAGTATAAGTTCAAATGTTTTTATTGGTGTTCTTTTACAGAGAAACGTAAAAAAATTTCATAACATTAGAATCTATGGGCAAATTTTAATCTAAGCGCATTTGAACGTGTTTATGCTGCATTTAGTGGGATTAACATATAATATACTTAATAACCATATTTAAAAGCATGTTTCCTCGTTCTAAAAAAGGTATGTATAAGCTAAATTTATTTACAAGACCACACAAAAGAATTCCGATGATATTCTGTAATCATCCAAATGATGTCAAATTAGGTTGAAATATAAGTGAGTTATAATTAATTAGGTGTATCATTTTTAATGGTGTATATAATAACGGTGGCTCCTTTTGAGGGACACACATAAAAATATCGTACCATTATGGTCTATAGACGGTATGTATTAAAAATGTATTTTAACATGGTTACACTAAATATAATGAAATATTATTAGATTGTTTAAAAGCATCATTTTCTATAAAAAAAAATGTGGGATAGAATTGATAATTAGTTTACAGGGTTACGCAAAATAATTCCGATGTGTTATGCAGTCTTTTTAATGAAATTTGGAACAAGTTCTTATTATTTACAAGGAATTAATAGAAGGCTATTTCTAGGAAAATATATAAATATATATATGTAGAGAGATAGACATAGACAGAGATATACAGCGGAAAGTTGAAGTGGGGCGGTAGCTCCCGTCAGAAATGTATCTGTTTATGTAGCGAGTCGTCATGTATATGTATACATATATATAATAAAGAGAGATAGATACATGTTAGGACTCACCCGAAGAGACAAAAACGAAACACTTGTATTAGATTAGGGAGCAAACCAGTGTTACTGATGTTATTTCTAGAATTAAATTAAAATGGAGCTTGGGCTATGGATAGATGGACCACCAGCCCTATTTTGGATACAGAGATACAACAAATGACCGAGAAAGAGACCGATGTGTCGTTGGAGAGATTAAATTGTGAATATTGGAAGAGCAGAATGGAGAAGAAATACAGAAAACAGGGCAGATTGGAGTCACTTAGAAGAGGCCTTCATCCTGCAGTTGATTGATAAAGATTGAAATTGATGATGATAATGATAATGATATATATAATGTGGAATTAATAAAAAATATCAATGAATAGTGAGTGATGAAAATAGGACGTTGAGGCTCCTGATCTGCAAATCCACAAGTTATTAATATTTTACATTTTTTTTTTTTTAGCACTTTTCTCAGGAGTATGATTTTAGCAATTGTGTGCAAGATATTTTAAAATTTATTCAACGAATCACAATTTTAACAGAAATACATCGCACACAGCTTTAAATCATCAAACCAGCATTATAAATGTAAACTCAATTCCTTCAAAATGGAATCAATTTTCAAAGTTTATGTGCAAAGTTTACTTCCAGAACATTTGATATTTTCATTACCTACCTTAAAAAGAATATATTAGCAACATTTTCAGATTACCCCCGAAAAGTTTATACGAACTTGTTTTTAAACGACATTTTTAGCATATGGCTCATGGTCAATTTGTTTCAAACATTAGTTTTGAAGTTTTTTCAAATAAAAATGTTGTAAGACAATTTTTCTGCAGTGTGGCATTTTTTTTTTTCCCTTGGTGAACATACTGTTATAAAAAATATTGACACTATGGTGTGATGTAACTGATTTGTAAATAAACAGGCTGGTCCCAGTACACAAACATTCCTAAAAACAAGCAAAAAAAAGAAAAGAAAAGTTGCTGTTTCAACCACAAAAGTCACGATAATTGGATTATATGTACAGCTGAGGCAAATATAGTAGTTTTTTTTTTCAAGAATATCTACAGCTCAATACTGAATCTCTCATTGCAAAAACACAGCTTAGAGATCAATGAAAATCATTCGTGTATTGAGGGTTACATTTGAATACATATATAGTCCGAGGTTTACTTTTGTTCTCTTTGGTGCAAATTAGTGGCGTAAAACGATATATTTTACCAAAACAATTAATTCCATTAAAACTGAGAAAATGCTTAGTCTGGCTATCCTGAAACAATATTTGCCGCCAAGTTAATTCCCTAATCTCGAAAATCCGCCAAGTTTGTAGCCAACGTAAATTTCGGTCTTGGCAACGATTTTGGCGATTTAGCATCGATTTTGGAGACTTGGTGACTGAATTTGGTGAAAGGTTTAGTTTAAGATTGCCAAAGTTTGGAATCTCTAACTTCAATAAGAACAGAGTTCTGGAATTTTCCGAAAAGATTCACTGGTTTATAGCGCAGAACTAAATTCTTCGAAAGTCCTATAGATGGCTAACAAGACTACAAAAAAAGAAGAGTGATTATTGATGATTGTAGACTACAAATTCCTTAATCTTTACATGCTACATTCCATACGTATTGAAGTAAAAGTGGAAGCAGATGGCACTTTTTTCATTTCCAAGATGGTGGGCGTTGACTTAGCATCAAATTAGACATTTGAATGTGGTGGACAGTGGTAGTTTAGGATTCCCAAAATTTGGACACACTAATTTCAGTAGGAATAAAGTTCCGGAATTTTCTTGTAATGATTCATTGGTTTGTGGCGCAGATCTACCTTCATAATCCACTGACAATACCCTCGATGAATTCAGATTCCATTCAGACTTCGAAATTTTTTATCATAATGAATATAATTTTCGTAAATATCTCCAAAATGGAAAGTCATTGAAATACCAAAAAAGGAGGTGCACAACTAGATGTTATGATAAACCTATATACCAATTTGCCACATTTTACTTCCAACCGTTTTCGAGCTATGCGAGATAGATACACGCATACTTATACGCATACATACTAGAGATGTGCGTTATTTCACGTAATAAGTTAAATATTATTATTATTGCATTGTAGCCTTTTTGCAATCTAATATATTAAAACACGAATAAACTACTATGTCAGAAACGCCAAAGAAAAATTATTGAGATGCATACAGCTGTTTCGGTAGCCTTAAACGTACCGTCTTCAGTGCAAAAAGAATTCTAAATCTGGAGAAGTGCACGTATATATAGGAGAGGAACCGAATTTAGTTCAACCAATAGGATTACGGGAAAGGTGGGGAGAGTGGCCAATAGGAATTTAAGAAATGTTAGCTGTGTAAACAGTAGAAAAATTAAGAAAATGTGGACTGAATGTAAAATTTCCAACAATCAGACAAATAGGGAATAGCGAAATCACAATTTACAAGGTTTTTAAAATTTTTATAAATATGAAAAGCTTTAAAGAAATCGAGTTCATGAATGGATTTAGGTCTGCAAATTATTTTAGCTGAATTAAATTTAAAATTATGATTTTCCTCTCAGCAATGTTTAGAAATAGCCGATTTATTGGTTTCTTGTTTGTGGACGTAATTCATATGTTCTTTTAGACGAAATTTAAGACTGCGTTTAGTTTGGCATATTACCAAAGATAGTATGGAACAAAGTAATGCATAAAGTAACTGTTTATCCCATCTCTAATTTTTACGTGTTTAAATTACCGCGATCAATAAATTCATGTATTAGATGTTGTATTTTAATAATTATTATGCGTAAAGGTTTTTTTTTTTTTTTTTTTTTTTTTTTTTTTAATACTAGATCAAGAACGCAGTTCGACTTTCAATCTCCTTTTTTCCCAATATCTCTTACCATTTTCGAGATAGGGAAACTGATTTCACTGTTTTCTGTAGGTAAAGATGTTCTGATTTCCATGTGTAGCGCAATCCACTTTACTATAGCGACATCATACTTAAGACAGTAGATATCCCTCTTCGATATTTTAGATGGATAAGTAGAACTTCAGTGGACACCCTGTGTATTTGAAAATTAAAAAATAATTATAAAAGAAAGGAAGAGTAAAAGAATTGCGTTTACTTTGACATTTGATATCTTCATTTTCAACCACACAGATTTCATTTTCATTACATAGTATGCTGCACTGATCTGAAAAAAAAAAAAAAAAAGTTAATTTTTTTCAGTTGAATATCACGGTAAAAATACTACACTTTATAGGTGTTTTTCATTATTTACTTATTTTATTTTATTTTATTTTTTTTATTTTTTTATTTTTTAAATATTATCTTGAAAAGAGGGCTTTTAAGGTGTTCATGCATTCATTATACATTATAATTGTATGAAATTGACAGAAATGAGAAAAGAAAAGTATGTTTTGGACTGTAAAAGAAACAGCAAGCAAAATACCTTTCATTTTTTAGTACATTTTATTTGGTTATAGCAAACCCGTGCGAAATTTCCACACTTCTTTTATTATTTACCTTTAAAATTAGAAACTGATAAATACTATACCAATTTCACCACCAAATTAAAATTTTACTTTACACGTAGCCAAATTATTATTAAAACTAAATTAACATTGTGGAAAAGTGAAATCAAAATCATTCAAAGAATAAAATTTATGGTTGACAACCCAGTTTTCACACTTCCGCGAAGTACAGTTTTCGTATAGGACCCCCATGGCGACTGTTAAATTTATCTCTCCATGTTGGCGATAACTTTTTATTTATTAGTTTTGGCAGATTCTTTTGTTAAAAAAAATAATAATAATAATTCCTTTATTGATTACCCTTTGCAGGATTGTGTGTTTTACTCAATTTATGATAATAATTCATATTCTGTCTTTAAAGTATTGTTATGTTTAAAATGGCGCTTGCAATGATTCTGAAAATGCAACTTTTAAAAAATACATTTTTCTATAAAACAATCTCATCAGACAAATGTCGTCATTTGTTTCTTATTAGATCATTCAGCTGAGTCCGCGTGTTTAAATATTGTCCATTTATAAATATTATTTTTTATCCTGGCATATTTTATTAATTACATCTCTATCGTAGCGTTTTGACAAAATATAATCGGAACTAGTCCACGTTAG
This sequence comes from Salticus scenicus, assembly GCA_963930645.1. NCBI lineage: Eukaryota > Metazoa > Arthropoda > Arachnida > Araneae > Salticidae > Salticus > Salticus scenicus. The sequence goes on along the minus strand of OZ005660.1, from coordinate 122,929,545 downwards.
AGAAATATTATACAGATGTTTGGAGTAAAACACTCATCAATTTCGATTCTTGCTTCCCATATAGACTAACCTAGATTGTAATATTTATACAACGTATACAATGTATATTTATACAATGTCTATACTATCTCATTTCTTTATGAATCTCGTCTACGATCTATGATCTCATACCTGAAATTAACACTGACAATCGAAGTCTCATGACCTTGAAAACTATTTTATTTGTTCCATAGAACTGCAAAAATTAATAATTGTGGTGAAATGTGAAGAGTAATAATATGACTTTTTTAGATAAGATATAAAAATTACTCCTGTGATCTTTATAAAATCGTGATTTTTGTCACTTTTTTTCGATAGAGTAAATATTTAATTTGTACAAAAATTCTACTTGGTGCTTTAACAGTTTTGTTGAAATGTCGATAGCTAAAGAAATTTCAAAGAAGTTAAAGAAGCTAAAGTTTTAGAAATTTTCGATTTAAAAGTTTATAGGGAAACAAACAGTTGGAAGCATTTTAGAATGATCAGTAAGGAAGATTTATAATATTTTTCAAAGAGATAATGAATGGATTGTTAAATATTTTTATGAAAAAATATATGTGAAATGACAGAATGATTTTTACAAGTCAAAGAAAATTGTCATGACGCCAAATAGCCCCAGATAACGGAAAGAAAGGTTAAATATGAAATTTTAAGAGGTTAACTATTAAAAAAAACAGATTGGAACATCAAATATAAATTTATTCAGTTTTAGACTTCGTAGATGGAAGTTGTAGCACTTTTGTAGAAAGACATTATACACTAATAAAAATGAGCAAATATAAGCGGAGCATCACAACATTTGCTGTAAAATTAATTGACACCATTTTTTTTTTCTAAGGACTGCGCGGTTGACTATTAGTTTCAATCTGGATGTTTTGTGGACAAGTTTTGTGTAACACCAAAATAAATTAGTCCTATCGTTACAAAATTGGTACCAAATGAAAAGAGCGATTTTTCGAAATCCAGGCGTGCAAACAGTTTTTTGTCACTAAAATTAGATTTTTTAAAATTAACTATAGTGTGAAATTTAGGTGGTAACACTTCATTTTAATTCATTTCAGTCATTTTGAAAAGTACATGGCCCAGTTTTACGGTCAAAAAAGAGATAAAAAGTAAATAAAAAGTAAAAAGTAAAAATAAAGATTTTACAGATTAAAATTAATATTCCTCCGTACTAAACTAAATTCTATCTTTGACAGAATTTTTATTTTTATTTATTTATTCATTCTTTCTTTGTTTTAGATGGGGCATTACTTTATACGTGAAACTTGACAAAAATACGATATCACTTGAATTATATAAATGTCGACTGAACGTGCAGCTATTTTGAATCTTGTAGAGAAATAGGAATGGTTTGCACGAAAAGTGTATTTTAGTTAACATCAATATATGTATATGTATATATAAATTATTATTATTAAAAAACTTGAAGCAACTATAAACAAGCATGGTATGAGCTATTCATGAATTTGTAAAAATCCAAGTAATTTTAAAGAAAATTTTTATTTTAAGTAATAAATAATAATAATAATAATAATAGAACAAATTAGCGTTTCTAAATTTGTTGTTAATCATCAGAACTTATCTAATACATGCTTAATCTAATTCAAGAAAACGTTATGTCTTGTGATTCGTTAAAATGAATCGTACCTATAGTATTTTATAGGCAGGAGAAGATTTATGAGCCATAACTAGGATATGAGGAGGCGTTTCATTTTAAACACATAAAATTTAATAGATGACTATGAGAATTACAGATGAAATACACAAGTAACAAAAACGACTACATTTTTAAGACTGATCCGTTCTAGCAGAGATAAAAGTAAAAAGGAATGAACAGATCATTGATTGGACGTGACGTCACTTACCAACAGTCCAATAGATTGAATCAGGAATACAATGACGAAATACACCACAGTACCCTTTTCAAAATTTTCAATAAATAAAGCTTAAAAAGAATTCTATTTTATTTATGAATACAAACATCATATTACATTTATTTTAAGTTTTTGTCAGTGGTATATAAAATCACACATTTGAGACTGTAGTAATGATATAAGCTTTACCAATTTCACATTCTGATCCAAAATATCCAGTTGGACATTTACAAGAAAAGCCATCTGGTATGTCCTGATCAATTGCGCAAGACCCACCATGATGACAAGGGTTTGGTGCACATGGATCTAAAAATGTATTATCATAAAATAAAATTACTAAACAATATTTTGAAACAAGAAGTATTCTTAAAAAATTTCTAAATCTCTATTTATATATCATGTGATTTTATTTAATATTTAAAAGGATCACCATTAGCATTTTTCACTTTACACCTAATTTCTTCATTTTCATACACACAGTCTTCATTTTCCTTGCATAGTAAACTGCATCCATCTGAAATAAAATTAAAAAAGTTTAACAATAATATTATACAAACATAGAAATGTTACGTTTTGATAATTTTTTACTGGCATTTTCTTGAAGACGATATAAATAAATAGCCCCTAAAATAGTTTTTCTAGATTTCCTTTGCTCATAATCCTAAATTTAAAAAGAAGCTGAAAAATATTTGTAAAATAAAACTATATAGTCTTGTCATAAAACCGGAGTCCGAGTGCTTTTTAGAGGGGACCTTTTTTTACTTCCATATACATAATATAATGAAGTATTGTAATCCCGATTTTCGAAATGGATTTTGTATCTCACATAGCTCAAAAACGTATAATCGTAGAATGTTACAAAGGGTATTGCAGGTTAAGCATATGAAAACTGCACCAGCGTCGAATGAAGAGTTCTTCTCAGCTATTTATTGTTCTTTATCTGAAACACCTTTTTCACACAATTTTAGACGTCTACCCTCAATGATTAAGGAGTAATGGGGGTGGCAACCTAAAACGTTAAATGTAATTTTAAAAAAAACTATTCAAGATATCTTAACGAGGTTGAAACTATTTATAAATGTTTAAGAAGTACATAATATACATTTTTTTTTTTCAGAATTTTCACTCGATTTTAAACGGTAGAAAATGATAAGTATATTTTTGATGGGGGATTTTTTATACTATCCTCCAAAGTGACACCTACCAAAAAAATACAGTTTATTTGTTTATTAGTTAGCTTATATATATAAAAATTACAGAAATGTCAAATTGGTAGAACGTAGTGAAAAAAATAATAATCACTTAACAATAATACTTGTGTGCAAGTGTTTCACCCTCAAAATAAAAGACTGACACCAGCACTCGTTATCAATAACTTCTATTATTATGAATCGCAATAAATTAAACCACAAATATGATATCAATTATTCAGTGTTGCCAGATTCGGGAAATTTTTCGCGATTTTGGGGGAAAATTTTGCCAGTGGGGAAATTTTGGGGAGAAGGAAAGTGTGGGGAAAATATTTGGGGAAAAAAAGAATTTGCGGGAAAATTTGGGGAGAAAATCATAAAGCTTCTTAAAAAGTACCGGTTTGAAAAAAAAAAAAAAAAATCTTCCATTTTTCGATGAATTTTTAGGCTTTCAGATGTCCTGCGCACTATTTGACCATAATTAGAAGTTGTCTGTCTGCCTGTCTGCCTGTGTATCTGTTTGTGTGTTAGTAAAATTTTGTACTTATTTAACTTTACAAATAAATACATGCCAAATGACGAATTAATCCTAATTCCACAAAGCCTTATATATTTAGTTGGATCATGATGTAAAGCGGCGGTGCTGATTATATATGTGACATATAGCGTCTGTAGATGATGCTTCTATACTGAGATAACCAAAATTTTCAGGAAAATCTCACTTTCTTTTGTAAATTAGAGCATTATAACTCATACTAGATATGTAAGATGAATATCATGAAACTTTTTACTCATTAACTTAGAGCGCATATTGCATGAAAGAGGGCGATGCTATGCTGATAGTTTCTCCGCTTACAAAAATGGTATATCTTAACTTCGATAGTGTATAAATGCATTCAACTTGATACATTAGTTAATTGCTATAAAAAGTATGTTGGATAAATTTTGTTGCATATCAACCCACGGTGATTGCTGGTATATTAAAATTTCTTTCATTTATGGGAAAGCTATAGCTATCAACTTCTGTATTATTCATATTGTACTTTATTAATCTTCTATTGTATACATACAGTAAGAATGTTATAGAAGATATCTTTGTGATGGCCACAGCATAGTAGTTTTTTCTTTTCTATATACATGGAGAAAAGAATTGGATTTGTGAAAATTTTTGACTTTCCGTTTGTGATTGATTTACATGTTTTGATACGTCCTGAACGCGTTGTCCCTGTCTGTGTGTACATATAATGTACGTTAGCAAAACATATTGAAAGTTGTATCTTGCGAAACATTTTACCGAATCGCAGGATATATTGTAAGGTATACATATAAGGACCTGAGGATATGAATTCATGCCAATTTGATTCTGGCATATATAACCCTGAGGGTGCTGCTACTATGCTGATATTTTTATCATGTTTTTATTGACACGCCGTGTTGTTTGTTTCTTCAGTACAAATCTTGTAAGATATTTATAACTAACTTCCCTATTAGTTAGACAGTTGAAACTTTTAGAATAAAGCAGAACACGATGACAATGCATTTTTGGAAATAGTTATAGCGAATTGTTTTGGGTGCCTGCTGCCTTCGGTAGCGTTTATATAATTCAATAGAAATTTTATTTAACTAACTTCTCGACTAGCTAGACATTTGAAACTTTTAGAATACCTCAGAACATAATGACAATGCTTTTTTTAATACTTTTGGGCAATTACTTCGGATCTCCGCTGCCTTCGGTAGCGTTTATATGATTCAACAATAATATAACTTCCCGACTAGATAGGCATTTGAATCTATAGAATAGCTCCGAACAGGATGACAATGCATGTTTTTAATACTTTTAGCCAATTATTTCGAGTCCCCGCTGCCTTCGGTATCATTTATATGATTCAACGATTAAAATAACTTCCCGACTAGCTAGACATTTGAAAAATATAGAATAGCTCAAAACACGATAACATTGCATTTTTTAATTTTTCGAACTTCAGTTTTCGATAGATTTTCACGTTGTAGGATGTCCCAAGCCCGATTTGACTCTTTTTAAAAAATACCTGTCTGCGTATGAGTGTGTATCACAAAATTTACGTAGACCGTTCAAATTGATTTAAAGGTTACTTATAACATAGCCTCCTAAAATAGATACCTTACACGTGGCTCGGAAACTTAGCAACAGTTCAAGTGGTAGACAGCGCCACCTGGTGCAGATTGCGCGACTTTTTTATTCAACTGTCACCAATAATTTTAAGAAGTGATGTATATTATATATAATCAACGTTTCTTCGATTACCAGGTGTTATAACCAGGTGTTTAAACCAGGTGTTATAACAAACCTATATACAAATTTGCAACGTTCTACGTTCAGTTGTTTTTGAGTTATGCGAGATATACACACTTATACTTACATAAAAACAGACATCAAGAAAAATCGTGTAAATTCGTAGTTATCGGTAAAGCTGGAGCTCGTGCCAAGTTAAAAATTAAAAGTGTACAACGGCATGTCATGACAATTAGACATAAAAATTTACAACATTCCACGATTATTCAGTTTTGAGCTATGTGGGATACAAAGCCTATTTATCAAATCTGGATTACAACACTTCATTAGAAAACTTTGGACGGCCCCTGCCTGACTGGGCTCGGTCAAGCTTAACAGGTTGGATGCCGTCCGCCGGAGCGAATAAGTCGCCAGATCACCGCATGGTAGCTGCCTACAGCAGATAGTAATCTAGTAGCTAAATAGAACGAGCTGTGCCCGATTTACCTTCGTTCAGACTTCATCCATCATCTTCAGGAACTAGATGGAACTGCTGCGTCACTTCTGGGCAACAATGTGACTAGAACACCAGAGCTCAGGAATTGTAGGGTAGCGATTTCTGCTTCTTGGACACATTGCTCGACTTGCACTTTACACCCTCCAAGATAGCCACGGTGGAAACGCACAGACACGCTTCTGGATGTTATGGAATTTGAAATAAGTGCACTTACTAGCTGAGAGTCGAAATAACAGGAAATCAACAAAAATTAAGACAATTTGGAATTTAGGCAGGGAGGAAAAAAACACTGGGGGAGCCGCTAGGTAGTACACACAATAATTAAAACCAAAAGTGGAGGTCATTTGAAATGGGGAAGGGGACAACACTTAAGATTTAAGAAAGAGAAGCTGAACGAGATAGGAACAATGAGATTATTAAAAAAAAAAAAAAAAAATTGAATACGTGAAGCCACTGGGGGATGAAAGATAGTTTTTGGGTGCACAGCGATAATTTAGAAGATTTTGAAGTGGCAAGACCTAAATACACCTAATTGGGAAGGAAATTACTATGCGCAGGGAGGCCTAATGAAGAAGAGAAAGAGGGACCATCGTAATTTTGCTCCACCACTGGCGGATGGTACCCCGCGTTGGTAGCTCGATGACTGACTGCTAAACGACCCCATCGAGTACTTGACGGTGCAGCACAGATTAACGAGGACCAGACACCGCCACACCCTTGTAAAAAAATTTAAATTAAATTAAATAATAATAAAAAAAATTAAATATATTAAAGTAAGTAAGTAAATAAATAAATAAGTTATTTAATATTTGAAGATTGTTAGTAGATTATTGTTAGAAAAAAAGAATTGAGGCTTACTAAGTACTTTAGTCTAAGTAAGAGGAAGCTGAGTGGAAGGTAGCTTTTTGAATTAGTGGGTTCTTTTTGTACTGTCCGAATTGCTATCGCAACGACAAGAGAGCACAGTTTTGTTGTTTACTGAATTTTTTAGAGTGAGAAATTAACTTTATGTGAATTAACAGTAGTAATACTGGAAAGTTAAGTGGAGCGGACTTTAGCTTGAATTTGCTGGAGGTACTAGTTGTACTGACTTTATAACTAGCACGACGACAGAAGGTTAACTAATTTTGATTTACTTTATCGGTTTTTTATCTTAAGAGTTTTTCAAGGTTATTAGAAATTAATTTCTGAGAGTTAGTTGCATTTGTTAGCTGAATACTTCGTATAAGGAAGTAAAAATGTAATTTTTTCTATTGTTTTCATTTCACGCTACATTGCATTTGATAATTTTCTAGCTTCCAACTCCTCTGTTAGATAGTCAGTAATATATATATATATATACATATATAGTATTTATATATTATATACATATATATATGAGTATAAACAAAAGCATTTTCTGAAAAATGACAAACATTTAATCGGTTTTTGCCAAGTCTTATCAATGGCTATAAATACTAAACATGAGTTTACATTAAAAAAAAAAAAAAAAAAAAAAAAAAAAAAAGTTACATTAAGCATTTTTGAGTGTGTTTACATGCGTAAAATACATTTTTTTTTTATTTCCAATGGCTAGGCAAAAGTTACAGAGGACTATAAAGATACGAATCAAATTATAGACAATATAACATAGAAGACCGAAGTCATTGCCTAAGGAGCGATCTTGCCTCCCAATATCTCGACTCTTCTGTAGAACATCAAAGAGCCCTACAACGGGACAGATGTTCCCGGTCCATTACTTCTCCAGAACGTAAGAACGATTTTTTTTATTATTTCCTTTTTTGTATTAATGCAGAGTTTTTTATTTATTTTTTAATAGCATATGTATTCGGGATAATTCTTAGTTATATTTGGTGAAAATCCCAAATATTTTTTAACTTAAAAATTCATTATTATTATTATTTTCAAGCCATTTTGCATTTAATTTTGCGTAATGGTAATGATTCAACTACCAAAGCCTGTTAAATAAAATTTGTGAGCTGACAGTCTTCCAAATACAAAATCATGTTACATAAAATTTGTGATCTGAAAAGTTTCTAACTTGAAATACTACTAGATTTCACGTAACGCGTTTTCTTTTCTTTTTTTTTTTTTTTATACTTAAAGAATCGTGCATTTTAACCACTTATATCAAAAATAGAAATTTGGCTATAACTAGTGATTACGAATTCACAATTCCAAAATCTTTAAATTCGGTGGAAAATAAAGATTTTTAAAGAGATTTTTAAATTAATTAAAATGCAATTTTTTTTTTCTCGGACTATTTTGCAATGTTATTTTAAAATTTGAGAGCTGCCAATCTTCCAACATCAGCCTTGCGTTAGATGACGTAGCAGGTTTTGTTTATATATTTATTTATTTTATTTATTATCTTATTTATTTCGAATTTCTGGCCAAACTTGATTAAAATCAAAAACTGACTGGAATTAGAGATTGTTGAGATAATTAGTCATTATTAAAAATTATTATTATTATTATTATTTTTACAATGACTCTTGCTTATAATATTAAATGTTATCTTCATTATTAATATTATTATTATTATTATATTATCATTTTAAGTAAACCGTTCTTTTTTAAAAATTGATTAAATTACATATATATTCACACAGAAGCTTTTCGCATTTTAACCCATAACCACATCACCGGCCATCCCGAGATAACTTGGATGAAACGTAGCCTTTCACATACTACTGTGGTCGGTGAAGTGGTTAAATGCTTGATTATTCTTAAATCAATTTAAAAATGCATTACTTCTTTCTTCTCTTAAATAAATCATTGAAAAAAGTACTTTAAAAACTCGTACTTTAATTTGACGATGATTTACAGCTAAAAAGCAGTTTGTTGTCAGTAGGCAAACATGAGGCATTAGAGCTTCAGTATTATTCTAATAATACTTTCGATCCGGGCCCGAAATTTCAACTCAGATTACACTAGCCGAAAAAAAAGTTTTACTCGCCACAAAATAGAGTTGTCATTTTTTCTTCTTTCTTTTTTGTGCATTTTGGGTTCTTTTTTCTTTTTTTTTTTCCTAACTATTTGAAATGCTTTTACAAATATACTTAAAATTATATATATTAAATGTGTGTCGTTTATCATCCTCTCTCATAATCATCTATTATCAAAAATCATTATAAACATAGGCAGTATCTTTAAAAGGGCTCAGGCTCATTTTAATGCGCCAATATCGCATAGGCAAACTTTCACATTTCTCTTCCTCCTGATACTGGGCGACGGGCAAAAAGGTTCTCTGTTCGTCTATTCTCCCTCTGCTTGGAGAAATCATAGTGGGAGAAACGAATCTGCCGAAGAGATTAAAAATTTTAAGCATGCACTAAGAATATTTCCTTTCCAGCTAAATATTAGGTTATAAGATGGCAAGATTTTACCATATTTAAATCTATAAAAAGAATGTTTTCTGTCACCATATCGTGTAAGAATTCAATTTATAACTAGACCAAATTTTTACTTGCCACAGTAAAAATTCCACTCGCCAATGGCGAGCTGGCGAGCGAAAATTTCGCGCCCTGCTTTAGATGACAAAAGTCGATATGTTGCTGAAAAGAAACACACGGAATTTAAGGGTTAAGTTAAACTTGTATGTGTTGTTTAAATAATCGTTATAAATAATTATACACAATACTTTACAAATAAAACAGGTATTTTCAAAATTTTCCTTTCTGCGACCTAAAATTTCGGCTTTCAATATAATTTTTTCAATATGAGTGATTAAGGTTTCTTACTTTTGCATCTCTTCTCTTTCTCGTCGTAATATTCATTTGGTTCTTTACACTGACATCTTCCTTTCTTTAAACCAAAGTCGTATACACAGTTTGCGTCTTTACCGCAGGCCATATCCTGGCATGTTGGAACAATTTCGCATCTCGGTCCTCTTGTTCCTTCCGGGCATGAACACCTCTTTTTTATGCACAATCCTCCATTTTTACAGTCATAATCGATTTCACATATGACTGAAAAAAAAAAGAATAATATACTGTAGACTCTCGCAAAACTCGCTCCCGCAAAAAGTGATTTCGTGTAATGCGACAAAAAAAATTCTACAAGTACCCATACAGCGCGATTAGACATCTCGTATAACGCGCAAGAAAAATCATTTTATCATAGTTAATCAAATCTTTGATCCCTCAAAATCATTCAAATTATAATGTACTTTTTGAAATTTTTCTTTTAAATGCAGTTTATGAATTAAAAGTTTTTTATAGCTCATTTTTAATAAAAACAAAATAGTTTTTTAGGTCACTTTATGCTTTGAAATTTAAATTACTTGTGGCGTACGAACCCTACAATATTCAAATTTTAAAAAATGTGGATAGCTAGACTTATATATGCATAATAGCAGGCTTTGCCCGCTTCGCTGGACGTTAAACTTAATTGATT
>OZ005660.1:122791073-122919073 GCA_963930645.1 Salticus scenicus | reverse complement strand
TGTCAAAATGCCATAACTTTATTAATAACCTAAGTTCTCGCTGTGATTGGTAGAGGTTTTCTCGCTCCTAATGTTAGGAGTCTGGGTCCCCACTGTCTTCGGCACAACTTACCCACTTCTTACTTCCCCACCCTCAGCGGGTGAGTTCGAAGTTTTGCAAAATCCCACTAATGCACATAATGCGTACACTTAATCAATATCCACACACCAAAATTCGCCATTCAAAGATAATTCAAAGCGAATTCAAACAGAAAAACATGTTTTAACACATGTTTATTCCCATCCGACTCCGAGAAGGGGGGGGATTTCGAATTTCGTGAAATGCAGTTACAATAAGTGCCGGATGCATACAAACAATTTTAGCACCAAATTTCGTGACCACAGAAGTCTTTAATAGACAGTATTATAAATAAAAAAAAATAAATAAAAAATAAAAATTATACAGACACGACATTATTTCATTATTTAAAACATGAAAATCTGACATTGACAGATTTTAATTTAGTGCCAGAGGCCTACTGCTAAACTTGTTAATATCGACAAATTCTTCTTTAGTTAATTCGTGACGATCTAAATTCCACGATAAAGTTTTCATTAAATCAAACCAATGTGTTTCAGCTGCAGATATTGTAACAAATAACGTTGGAAGTCCAGACTGTCTTATAGCCGCAAAACAACGTTTTTTCTCTTTTTCCCAATGAGGGGGAGGTGTGCCTTGGGGGGACTCATGTCAAAGGTGTGCCTTGCGGGGGGAACTCATGTCAAAGTTGTACCTTGGGGGGGACTCATGTCAAAGTTGGGCCTTGGGGGGACTCATGTCAAAGTTGGGCCTGGGGGGGGACTCATGTCAAAGTTGGGCCTTGGGGGGACTCATGTCAAAGGTGTGCCTTGGGGGGGGAACTCATGTCAAAGTTGTACCTTGGGGGGGACTCATGTCAAAGTTGGGCCTTGGGGAGACTCATGTCAGAGTTGGGCCTGGGGGGGGGACTCATGTCAAAGTTGGGCCTTGGGGGGGACTCATGTCAAAGTTGTACCTTGGGGGGGACTCATGTCAAAGTTGGGCCTGGGGGGGACTCATGTCAAAGTTGTGCCTTGGGGGGACTTCATTCAATAAATCCCCATTCAATAAACCGACTGAAATAGGCCCTTAGCACTATTAAGAGTGTATTATAAAAATTCGACAACGCTGTACCGACTGAAATAGGGGTACCTTGGGGGGGACTCATGTCAAAGTTGTGCCTTGGGGGGGGGGACTTCATTCAATAAATCCCCATTCAATAAACCGACTGAAACAGGCCCTTAGCACTATTAAGAGTGTATTATAAAAATTCGACAACGCTGTACCGACTGAAATAGGGGTAGCTTGGGGGGGGAGGACTCATGTCAAAGTTGTGCCTTGGGGGGACTTCATTCAATAAATCCCCATTCAATAAACCGACTGAAATAGGCCCTTAGCACTATTAAGAGTGTATTATAAAAATTCGACAACGCTGTACCGACTGAAATAGGGGTACCTTGGGGGGGGAGTCATGTCAAAGTTGGGCCTGGGGGGGACTCATGTCAAAGTTGTGCCTTGGGGGGTCTTCATTCAATAAATCCCCATTCAATAAACCGACTGAAATAGGCCTCTAGCACTAATTAAGAGTGACCTATAAAAATTCGACAACTGTACCGACTAAAATAGGACTCTAGCACTAATAAATACAAAAAGCACAGCTTAAGTATCGGGACCCTTTGGTGACTTTAAATATTTTAAGCCATTTTTGCGAGGAACTGAATTGGCTATCTCAATTGTGCAATTAAAGATCTTGGCGAGAAATGTCCGAGCTACTTCGGTGCCGAATTTTAAATTTTGCCAAAGGGATCCAATACTAAAGCTGTTCCATATCGAATCTGGGTTGAAAACGGAAAAAGGGCAAAATAAATTAGAAATATCAGACCTATATTTATAAATTTGATACCAAATGAAAGGGGTGATTTTTCTGAATCCAGGGGTGCAAACAGTTTTTTGATGCTACAATTAGAATTTTAAAAAATAACTAAAGTATGAAATTTAAGTGGCAACGGAAAAACGGTAAAAGGGGAAAATAAATTAGAAGTATCAGACCTACCGTTACAAATTTAGTACCAAATGAAAGGGGTGATTTTTGTGAATCCTGGGGTGTAAAAAGTTTTTCGATACGACAATTAGATGTTTTAAAATTAACTAAAGTATGAAACTCAGATGGCACATTTCAATCTTTTCATAATTTGTAGTGCGAATCACGCGAATAAAAAAAGTCTTTATCTTAAAAATTTATTTTTGCATTTTATTTTTCCATTCAAAGCGTTTTAGTGAAAAAATATTTATGGTGCATGCGCAGGCGTTTTTTACCCACAATTTAAACACTAATCAGAATTTTAAAAATTTCTATAGATATAATTTTAAGTTGGGTGAAGACCTAAGTTTCTGCCAAGCGCCGTTGAATTCCGTCCAGCCGTTCTCGAGTGATGCCCGGACAAACGTGTTTTAGTCTTTTACCCCCCAGGGGGGAACGGGGGGGAATTTCTGAAAAGTTGATAGATATAATTTTAAGTTGGGTGAAGACCTAAATCCCTGCCAAGCGCCGTTGCATTCCGTCCTGCCGTTCTCAAGTGATGCCCGGACAAAAAAAAGTGACGGACACGATGACACACACACACACACACACACACACACACACAGGCAAAATTTTCTGAAGTCATTTTCGGCTTTCATGGGGTGTGAAACGTGAAGGTATCGCAAAATTTTTCGATTCCGATAAATTTACAGACAAAACTCTGATTTTATTAATATAGATATATGTGTGTGCGTGTGTGTATAGCGGTAGAAAATTATGGAAAATGTCTAATATATTTAAGAAAAAAGAATTAAATCACTTGAGTATATTTTTATTTTTCCCAGTAAACCTGCGTTAAAGTGTTTCAATATAATATGACATTTAATTTGAGGCGTACAAACCTGCAAGATACAGTATCTCAAAATATGGATAACAAGATTTAAACAATAAATTATTTGTAAAAACTGGAAAATTATGTTTAATATTTAAGCAATAAGAGATCTTGTTCAAAAACATTTCTATTTTATACTACCTCTACACGTTTCTCCAAAACCTTAAAATATTTAATAAATGTGTGATTGAGTAAGAGAAAATTTATCGTCAACAATCGAAACGGAAAGAGACATTGGTGTTTATATCCACCGTTACTTAAAGAGGAAACACAAATACACAAAATCATTTTTAAAAGTAAAGTATTGTTTCAAAGGAAGCCAGAGAAATTTTTTATTCTTTTGGAATATGATCAAAATGACCAGATTTCCCACCTGCAATGTGTTAATTTTGTAAAATATAAGTTCATTTGTATAGCAAACATCGGAACATTATTGAAAATGATAATACAGTCGAACCTCGTTAACGGGAACCTCAAATGGGGTAAAAAACAATTTCATGTTATCAATAGTTCATGCTATCAGTAATTGATCTTCATATAACTAAACAAATATTCATTTTGACGGGGACTGGGAGCACAGTTCGTGTTAAAAGTAATTCACGTTAACGATGTCCGACTGTAATAACAAATAATAAACTATAAAACATTTGCAGATTAGACTGCACTTGCATAAATTTTGTTTATGTCCAGTATAACGCGACTTTTTATTACGTGAAATGTAGGAGAGTGTCTATTTATATATATATATATATATATATATATATACATGTATATATATATATATATATATATATATATATATATATATATATATATATATATATATATATATATATATATATATATACATGTATATATATATATATATATGTGTGTATACATGTATGTATACATGTATGTATATGTATGTGGGTATGTGTGTTAAATTCAAAATAAACTTTTTGCATTTTTCTTTTAATGAAACTCTCGGGAAAACGGTTTTATTTCTCTTTAGAAAAATAAGCAGAATATATACATATATACTATTTAATTTTGCAGAGCTAAAGTGTATTATATTTCATAGAATGAAATAAAATGGCAGATAATCGTCAAGCCAATGTCCAGTCTCTTCTCCATTGAGGATCATAACCAAAAATTGGGGAACATGAAAAGAGATAGTGAAAACATGCAGAGTGTCGGAAATTAAATTACCCTATTTTAAAGTTATCTAAATTCAAAACTTTTGTTGAGAAAGTTATAAATTTTTTATTTAGTTTAGGACATAATAAAAGTATAAGAATTTATTTTAGCTATAAAATAATTTTTAATTTTTTTAAGATTTAAATTTTTAAAAATGTGTCAGGCGCTTGTGAAATACAGGATGTCCGAAATTAAATGATCCTATTTTAAAGTTGTCTAAAGACAAAACTTTTTGGAAAAATATATAATTTTGCGTAAGATATAACGAAAATATGGGAATTTGCATGAGTGAATAAGAAAATTTATTTCAAATTTTCGCCAGCAGGAGCATTTTTTAATGAATATCACATTGCATGATCCGTGATCTGCCCGGGCCCTAGACTTCAATCCAAGCGATTTTTGGTTTGAGACGGAGTTTGAAAGGTCTTTTAAGTCGTGATAATCCAAAATTGGTGTGGAATTTAGGGCTGGTTGACTACGCTAGGATTCTAGACCTATAGTGGAATGCTCTCGTTCGCAGTCTCTCTAAAAAAGTCCCAGCTCGTATTAACGCAAATTTTGGAGAAAACCACGAAAATCTCCGAACGGCTAGATCAGTGAGCGCGACCTTAATTCGAACCCCGCAATAATCCAAGAACTTTACATGATCTTAAAGACAGAATTTCACAAAAATGTTCGTTACATTTTCACGAACACACTGCGGTTAGCTGTGGAATATGCTGCCTTACGATTCCAGATGGTAGCTGACAATGTTAGCCGTCATGCTGAGTATGGCTTGTTGTAATAAAATTTTTAAGTTATCATAAATGTATAATATATACGTAATTCATTAAAAACGTCCCCTGGTGGCTGAGATTTGAACTAAATTCTTTTATTCGCTCAAACAAATTCCCATTCCTTCATTATTTTCACAAAATTTAACAACTTTCTCGACAATAGCTTCGTCTGCACACAACCATTAAATATGGTCGTTTAATTTTAGATACCCTATTTCAAAATACGGCAATCGTGTAGTCTTTGAAGGAACGTCCTCCATCATAGTTTAAAATCCAGCCTCTGTAAAGTCATTGTCTCTACTGGAAACGAGATCCTGAACAAAGAAAGAATAGACATCGAAAATAAACGGTGGATGTTCGTTCAAAGATCATTCAATAGATGTAATCTATATAAATAAAGAGAAGTGTCTGTGTGTGTATCTGTGTGTGTGTCTGTGTGTGTGTGTGTGTGTGTCTGCGCTCTGGTGCTCACAGTATTGATCGCAGAGCTTCCGAATTTCGCCTATAGATACCTAGGACCCTGCAGGTGTGCACCTCATCGAGAATTTTTCGATATTCGAGATTTATTCGAATTATTCGAATTATTCGAATTATTTCGAATTATTCGAATTTTAATTTTTTTAATTAATGCTTTTTTTTTCTTTTTTTTTTTTTTTTTTTTTTTTCGATTTTAAATATTGGCTTCAATGCTCCATTTTTCATAAATTTAATTATTTGATTGTAATCGCCTGCGTATCTTAGCAACGGTTATTTCACTATCAGTTTTTTATTTAATTCATTCGTTTGAAGGCGAAATCTTTATTATTATTATATTTATTAAAAATCAAATGGTAATGCAATAGCAATAAATTGTTACGTTTATGTATAATTTTTATAGTATAAAAACTCTTCATTTTTCATTTTAAATTAGTTCCTTTAAAATAAAAATCCTTTTTTTTTTTTTTTTTTTTTTTTTTTTTAATTTATAATATTTATTGGGGGAAAAAATGGTAGTATGTAGTAGAAAGGATTAAGCTGATTAATTTTTTTTTTTATGAATTAAATTCCTTTTAAAAGAAAATCTACTTTTTATTTTATTTTATTATATTGGTCGGAATCAAATCATAATATAGTGTAAATAACGGAGTCTATAAAACACAGGGTTTAAAAACTAAAATATATAATAGATGCTGAGATACAGTCATCTTTAAAATCGTAGAAAGGGAAAGACCTTTCTGCAGACTGTGAGTACCTGGACCCGATGCAGTACCGGGGGGGGGGAGGAGGGGAGATGCCGCGGGCAGCGGGTACCCGAAGAGAGGTCTAGAGCGATTTTAATGATTTATTTATTTATTTTATCTTTTTTATGTTTTTATTTATAATGTGATGTAAAAAATAAATACTGATTCAATTCTTTTTAAAATTCGTTTAAATATAGTGACCAGCGAAGCGGGCGTAGCCAGCTAGTATAATATAAATTTACAAGTGTCTGAAATTTTTCTTTTAATTAAAATCTCGCAATAAATAGTTTAGTTTATGTTCAGAGAGGCATATAGAGAGTCATTTAAAACATTTTCAAAGTGTATTGTTGTTGTATAAAACAGATTAAACAAATATGATGAATCAACTAGCGGGTATCCAGTCTCATATCATGTAGCGCCTCTACCGAAAACTAGAGACGGAGAAACTAGAAAAATAATATTTTATTTCTTCAGGACGTAATATGTAAGTAGATAGAAACACGACATGTATTCTTAATGTTACAATCATAATAAAATAAAATATTTAGAAGGAATGAAATCAATATATATATATATATATATATATATATATATATATATATATATATATTTAAGTATTACATTAAAAAAAGAAAGCTACTATTCATTATTATAATTTATGTTCACGGAAACAAAACTATAACTATAAATTAATTTGAATTTATAAATTGATATTTAAAACTTACCATTACAACCATAATCTTCTGTATAAGAAATGTCGTCAGGACATACACAGTATACATCGTCTTCCCCTTCAATACAAAAGCCGCCAGTAGCTTTACATTTTGATTTTTTCGAAAGGCATCTCTCCTGTGTAGCTTAAATATAAATATAAATTCTATTAACAATACCAAAAATTAATACACACACACACATATATATATATATACAGGGTGAATCTAAGGTCATGGAACAAAACTGGAAGGGAATAGAGAACAACGAAATGATTTGGAATTAACTGGGAACCTACGTCCTCAAACATAATTTTAACTCTTCAAGAACCGGATGATTTGGGGTGGATATGAATGTTGTATTTTTTAAAAAACAGGTTTTTCATGCTAATGTTTATATAAACAAATAAATTCTGTTTTTATCCATGTATTTTATCGTAGTGATTGCATTAATACGAATACTGTGTAAGATTTTGCAAAATAATGAAGCACGCAAGATCTTAAAATTTCCACAATAAGCAAAATTAGTAGTACACAGCAGCCCAAAACATCCAGTTCTTAAAGGGCAAAAATGACATTTGGGAACTTGGGTTCCTATACACACTGAGAGTATATATATATATATATATATATATCTAAAATATATAAATATCTAGTTTCTAAATCCCTAAACTAGAATTATAGATTTTGGAGCTTTGCATATAAGGCACACCAATAAGCTGAATAGACGAAATGATGGAGAATTTCTAGTGCATACATTTATATAATAATTACATTTATAATTTACTTTTATACATTTATATTACTAATAATAACATGTATATAATTTATATATAATTAATTTAGGTTTAACATTATTAGGATCAACTAATTTAGTTTAATTCTTTTACGTTTAACATTATCAAGATCCACTAATGAAATCTTTAATTATTTAAATGGTGCCTCATATTCTCTTAAATCATGCAGTTAAAACTTCTTCAAAACAAACTCCTAAAAGCATTGGTTTGTTTACACCTGAATTAATTTAACTGACTTATTGTTTATCTAGCTAAACGCTAGATGGCGCTTGCTTAATGCTGACTTAATGTTTTCTATCATTAATTTCCTTCTATGAAAGTTTTAATGTTCATTGATTTACGTACAATTTAAATTAAAATTTAACTAGTTTAAACTTTAACTAACTTAAAATTATAATTTCACTACTCAATAAATAATTTTATCCTTAATGAAAACGCTCAGACGTTAATTCTTTATCGATTAATCGATGTTTGCAAAGCTTTTATTTTTAATTTCATTAATTTGTTGGCATCTTCCTATTCTCCAGTTTGTGTAAAAGTTTTACATGTGGCTATTCTGCTTTTTTCTAGTTTTCCCTCTGGTTTCCTGGATGATTTGATTTAATAATTTATTTAATTTCTCATTCGTAATGGATTTGCTTTGCTACCTCGATCGGGGCTGGAACAATATAAATTGCTATGATTAGCTACATTGTTTTACGAAATCTATGCAGCTTTACGAAGTACATGTCCCCTGACGCGTTTTTACTTCTAATTTTATGCATTTTAATCCAATTATTATTTCTGTGGTCCTTTATTTATTTTCTCTGTAATTAAGTTTAATGGTCCTTTTTTTATTATTATCATTCATGTCGGCGTAAGTAATTTAAATTGTTTTTGTCTCTTATTGGTTCTTAATCTGTATCGCAACATTTTTGTCCATTTAGTCCATTTAGTCTTACAGTACATTTCTTACAGCACATAGTCCAGTCTTACAGTACATTTTTGTGTCAGTCTTGTGTTAGTCACTCTTACTTGTGTCAGTAAGTTAAAATCAGTTCTACTTTTGTTGTGTTGGTATTGTTTGTATCTATTAATTGCTAAATTTTAAGGTTAAATTTTATTACGATATCTAACATTTATATACATATATATATATATATATATATGTTACGACCAATGTGATTAATTATAATTATTAATAATTAATAATAATTAATAATAATTACTTACTACTAATTATTAATAATATTAATAATTATTAATTATTAATAATTACTAGAAAAGCCTGCCAAAGTGATTAATTTATGAAAATTTATCACATTGACAGGTTATTATTGATAATCAACTACGAAGTTTGGTGAAATAAATAATTTTTGGAAATTTATCACATTGGTCTGTTATTATTTATTCATGCAATGCTTTTCTACGGGTTTATCTAGGGACGATTTTTACATGGTTTTTGAAGGAAAACTCACTATTTTAATTCCAAAACAACCTAAAAATGCAGAAATTTAACATTTTGTAGCCTGACTGAATGTCTTTGAATGAAATTACATAAAAATAACTGCTATTGTTATTTACAAATTCGTTCTTAAATCATCAATATATTTCGGTTAGAGTAAAAATTAAGTAAACATATAAATCTCTGATGATTTCATCAGAAAAATTTAATGATATTTCAATATCGTACCCAATACTAACACATAAAAAAAGTAATCCTGAAGGTTTTCTAGTTAATTTACAAAATGCCTAAATTCAAAAGTGCCCAAATACTTAATCGTAGGTTACGTAGAATCCCAATTCTGCATTTATGAATATTTTGTCAGAGTTATAAGTTTTATTTTTGCAGTAATGCATCCCTGTTTCTTTTAACTAGGTCCTATAAAGTACAATATTTATATATAAAAATCATAATGTCTTAATCATCACTTGTTGGCCCTTGGATGAGATTGATTAATAATACAAATTAAACTAATGTAAAAATTGGAAGTCAAATCGTACATTTTCTATAATCACTTAATAGTAACTCATATTTTTCCCATAAGATGGCGCTAGCTCGAATTACGTTAAACGTTTAATCTAAACTGAAAATACAAAAGATTAACGTTATAATTAAATAACCCTGTAAAATATCATCTATTTAATAGTGTTTTTGGCTTTTTAATTTTAAAGATTAATAACTATCACTTAATGCTTTCATTTATTTCATTTCAGAAGCAACTAGATCGATTAATCGTTTCTTAACTTTTAATCATTTCTTTTCAGTTTGTTCGTTTTGGCAACCTATTTATTTCTACTATTTCTGTTTGGAATCGGTTACATGTGGACAATACTTATTCCCTTTTTCAATTCTGGTTATGTTACTGTTTAATCCAATTTCCTTTTTTTACTTTGTTTTGTTGCAAGAGAGAAACTTGAGTTGTATATTGCTTGAATCAGCTATACAGCGATGCGAAATCTTGCATATGCTGACAGAGATGCAAGTTTCCTGATGAATGATCATTTCTGGTTTCAGCATTTAAAATTCTATTTTTCATTTGATGAATTCTCTTTTCTCTTAACAGATCCTTTTGGTTAATTTATCTCTTTCCATTTCTATTATTTGATGAATGTTTCTAGTGGATTAATGGCTTTTCAACTTATCTCATCGTTAGGCTTATGAATTATGTGTGTCATTTCTCTTCTGCGTAAGTACTTTAATATGTTTTTACTACTCAGTGTAATTAAATTAAATTATCATCGTGACTATAATTTTATTCGGAATACATCTCATTTAAAATTGCATATGTTGGTATTTTCATCTATCTTTCATTTGCTGAGTGTTGTAAAGGAATTAAATTATTCAAATTATATATATGTTTATATAGATATGTATATTAAATCTTTTTTATAAATGTAGTGTAGAAGTTTTAGTATTTTGAAAGTCATGAATTCACAAAAAAATTCAAACAGTGAAAATGTAATTTAAAGGTTTTTAAATCTGTAAAAAGTATATGAATAATGTTTATAATTGGTGTCTGAATACATATTTTATTATACACAGTCTAATATTGCTCAATTTATAAATATTAAATGGAAATATAAGCTTTTATATAAAACTTCCAATAGAACCAAGTCAAACAAGTGAAATCCTCGTAAGCAAGTTATACTAAGATATATATTACCCAGAGAAAAAAAATATGTAAACTTTAGATATGAGTTCATAGTTTTAGCAAATGCTCAAGTTTACACAGTTAGTATATTTTCTTTTAAATAAATATTTATTTACCTCCACATCCATAGTCTGTATAATACGCGCCACTGGCACAGATACAATAAACATTATTGTCTTCTAATTTACAGAAACCTCCGGTTTTCCTACAATGTGGCTTAAGTTTCATGCATGTGTCTTCTTCAACTAGGAAAAAAAAGACATTCACAAATTATGAAAAAGTAAATACCTAATTACAATAATTAAAAACCTTAAAAAGAAAAAATGTTCATAATATTCCTCTGACAACGTGAGAAGTACATATCTAAGGAATTAATAAAGGTACAGTAGTAATTAATTTTTAAATAGGGGAGAATCTTGTAATATGGACATTCGTACAATACGGACCATCAGAAAAAATTTATATGTTCAACACTAGATGGTGAAATCATCTCATTGCCTTTAGTGAATATTAATGTTATTCAAAGCAAGAAGTGACTTGTACATGCGTACCTGTATTTGGACGATTATGAAATTGAGTTTTCAGTTTATATGATCATTGATGCGACAAGTATGTTAAAACGAAAATATTACTTTCTACTGTTAGGTAATTGTAATATAATTTTCACGCTAATAGTAATAAATGTATTTAGTTTCAGAACAATCTAGACATGTGTTTCATGGGCGCCAATTTGCATAGCGATATATGACTGGAAACAACGTTGCTCTGTTTATGAGTATAATATGAACAATGCTCCGTTGTGTAATATGGACCAGTGGTCCATGATAAAAACAGAGAGTTTTTGTCAATGCTTGGCATACATATGCCACACACTCAAAATCTTAAGGCTATAGAATAGGCCAGAGAAGCAGGGGTAAGCAAGCTATCACTTCCTTCGCATACTACCCATTGAATATGACCTTTAGACCTTCCCTTTTTTCGTCCATTAACTATGACATTTTTCGTCCATTTCTACTGTTCCCAAGAGATGGACAAGTGTATGAGGGAGTATGCTGGACAGTTCATTTTACAATTCTAAGTGTGTCAACTGTTCGGAAGGACTACTTCAGGAAGAACCACTATGGACCATTCGGTCCATATTACACGAACGTATGTGCAATATGGACCACCGACACATAAACAAAATAATTATTTCCTGCAATTACTAATACTTCGTAGAGTTCTTTACTAAGCTTTAACCATGCAACTATACAATTGTTATGAGCAGCCAACAACTTAAATCTCTTTATTTTAATAATTTTAGTTTTATGAGCATTCTTGCTTACGGGGTCCATATTACACGGATCTCCCCTACATATATATAAATTTCTATCATTACAAAAAAGTGTCTGGGCACAATTATAACAATGTTATAAATTCATTAAAAAACAATATAAACTTTATATATATATTTTATTTTTTATTTATTATAAGGTGTTATTTTCACGTATTACATCATTTCACATAAGCCGAAATGTGTGTAGACACTGTATTCTGTAAAATGTTTATTTTTTAAACAAAACTTAGTGAAATTGCTTTAATATTATATCTTTTTTTTTTTAAACAAATATAAATAAATAAATAATTATGTACCCATACTGTTGCATAAACGTAGTATAGTGTCAGTCTTTACAGTAGTCAGTCAAATCGCAGATATATCTCGAACAATCATAGCCGAGAAGGTCAAACTTGTTTTATTGAAGATATTTTTAAAATGCATTATGTTTTGTCTATTTATTAATATCACACCATCAACAAATTAGGAAGAAAATCATATTTAACGGAAATTTATTTTTCCAAATGAGTGAAAATAATCCCTGGACCGGGAGTCGAACCACGGATCTTTGACTTACAAGGTCAAGGTTCTACCAGTTGAGCTATCCAGGCCGACAACCGGTGGACATTTATTTTCACTCAGTTGGAAAAATAAATTTTCAATAAATAGGATTTTCTTCCCAATTTGTTGATTGTGTGACATTAATAAATGTATTTATTCCTCCCATTGTTTAATGGTGTTTTCCATTACCTGCGGCTTATTCTGTCGAGCTATCTGCATATGATAGACCAGTTGCTCTGCCTAAAGGTTGTCTGAGTGAGTAATGCCCACCGGTTGTCGGCCTGGATAGATCAATTAGTAGAGCCTTTACCTTGTAAGTCAAAGGTTGTAAGACCGGTTTGACTCCCGGTCAAGGCATTATTTTCACTCAGTTGGAAAAATAAATTTTCAATAAACATGTTTTGTCTATCTATTTATTTATTTTTATTTTATTTTGTTTCATTTTATTTACTTATTAATTTCGAATTCCTGACCAAACTTGATTAAAATCGAAAACTGTCTGTAATTGTAGATTGTGAGATTATTAATGATTATTAAAAATAAATACTTTTTTTTATGAACTCTTGCTTATATTTATTTATTTATTTGTGAAATGTAAACCGTCTATTTTAAAAACTGATTAGATTACTTATACTTATTTACACAGAAGCTTCTCGGCATCATTTTGAGTTAAACTACGATGTGTTGTTTCAATTATATTTAGAGTTATCTATACACAATACGTTACAGGCAAAACAGGTATTTTCACATTTTTTCTTTGTGCGACCGAAAATTTCAGCTTTCAATATAAAATGTTTTAACATGAGTTATTAAAGTTTCTTACTTTTGCATCTTTTGTCTTTCTCATCGTAAAGTTCATTTCGATATTTACATTGACATCTTCCTTTCTTTAAACCAATGTCGTATCTACATTTTGCGTCATTACCGCAGTCCATATCCTGACATGCTTGAACAATTTCACATCTCTGTCCATTTGTTCCATCCGGGCATGAGCACCTCTTTTTCACGCACGTTCCTCCATTTTCACAGTCATAGCCGCTCTCACATGTGACTGGAAAAAGAAAAGGAATTATATACAGTAGAACTTGGATAATTCGAAGTTGAAGGGACAAGAGAAAAAATCGAAATATTCAAAAATTCGAATTACATATACTATTTTGTCAAAAAAAGAGATAAATAAAAAATATTAAAACTCTATGATCAAAGATTTAACACATAAGTTTTATATCTAAGAATATTGCAACCCCCCCCCCCACTCCATTAAATCAATATTTTTAACGAGCTTAATTATTCAACACTTTTTTTAAAAATAGTCAGATATTTTTGATTGCTTCTTTAAGTACAATCTTTGTCTCAGACTATGACTTGATACAAAAATAGAATATTATACATTAGGCAAGACTTTCAATTCAAAAAACCTCGAAGTTCATGTATATGCACCATATCTTCTGGTGCACTAGCTAGGGACTTCTTTTGTATTTCCTTATCCTTCTTTTGAAAGACTGTTAAAATATATAATGCACTTTAGCTGAGGATAATCACGGGAACAAAGTTTATTGCATTATTTTAAAGGTAATCGTATGAAAAATTCGAATTATCCAAAATAGAATTCGAATTATCCATGATTTTTTAACATCATTTTAATACAAAATTCAAGGGACTGAGTGAAAAATTCGAATTATACAGAATTTCGAATTAAACAAGTTCGAATTATTCAAGTTTCACTGTATATAAATTTAAAAAAAAAAAATTCCCACTTTTCTTTTAATTAAACACTCGGGAAAACGGTTTTATTTCTCTTTAGAAAACAACGCAGAATATTTTTGTAAAAAATTACAGAGCTCAACTGTATTATATTTCACAGAAATTAAAAATTGCAGATAACTGCCAAGCCACTCTTTTAAAATAATTCATTTACATAATTTAATAATAAAAAGTACTGGAGCTACTTATATGAAAACCCTAAACAAACATCATGAAAATTCAAAAAGTTATAAGAGACAGAATCAACAGAATCTTGGTTCGTCTCAGAAAAAAAAATAAAGATGTTAGGAGAGCTTATGAATATTTATTTACAATCAGCGAAAACACTGTGTTATCATTGGGCATTGATTGAATCTAAATAAAAATGTGAGTAAAACCCCTTATAGTTTAGCTTTTATTTTGAGAGAACTAAAATTATGTTCATTCTATCTTACGTAACGTTTTGAAATTACATGATATTTGTTAGGTAGGGATGCACAACCTTTTTGACTAGAGGTCCATTCTCGCTGTTCAGTAGGATGCAAAGGGCCACAGACGAGATAATATAAAAAAATTAAACTGTAAAGATATATTTGCCGTGTAATATATACATACACACACATATACACAAGCATGTATAAAAAGGTGCACTATCATTGCCAAATGCCTGTGTGCAAAACTTCAGTTTGTATTATATGTTGCTTAAAAAATATGTATATATATAGAAATTTTTTAATTAGCGAATTAAGTGAATCTTGAAGCATAATAATCATAAAGTTATTGAATAGTAAGCAAAAGAATGAAATAAATGTATCATATAAAATACAAAATGATAAATAAAATAGAAAAATAAAAAGTATGGTTCGCAGAGAGAGAAAAAAAAAGTTACATTGGGAGTCACAAAAACAATAAGCCCAAATATAAAGCCTAATAGAGTGTACCAAAATAACCACTTACCAATAGATTATTCCATGGTTTTTCCAATAAAAATTTAAGGAACATACTGTGGGTTACATTATGGAGAAAGAGAATGGAAAACTTAGCTCTCAAACAGAAATGCGTATAAAAACCAACATTTTCATCATCCATCCCCCCCCCCCCTCAAAAAAAAAAATATATATATAAATGCCAGTTTTGCGGATGCAACAAATAAATGCTTTTTCTTTCTCTCTTTTTTTTATGTTTTTTCTCATGCGACGTAAAATGTCTGTCCTTTGGCGGGCCGCAAACTGATGCCTACTGGGCCGCAGGTTGTGCACCTCTATGTTAGAGGTTTTCATATAAGTTGCTAAATACTTTTGGCTATTAAATTATGCAAATGAAATTTTTATGAAACTTACGTATGCGTACTTCAGAATTATTCAGTAAAAGTGCTCGTATTTCGTAAGATATTTAACTTTTTTCATTCTGATTGCTTTATGCTCTGTCTAATGTAGTATACCATATTTCTGAAAAACGGCTTTGCACTGGGTCTGATACCCAACGTGTTATAATTTAAAAAGTGGAAATTGTTTCTGCAATTTTTTAAAGAATCCGTTATATCTTCATGAATATATGTGGTAGGCTCATAAACTTTTATACAGATAATGAAATAAATCTTCGTAATCACATGCTACATCCAAAACGCATTTAAAGCATCACCTTTTACATGGCGATCCAGAACACTTTGATTTTGGTTCAATTTTTTATTGGTCTCTTTTTCCTGTACAGGACACAACTTTTGCTGAAAAGTATGAGGCGTAACATGTTCTCTTTACAGTATCAAAGTTTCATGAGGATTTCTAAATAATTCTTCTAGATAATTTACAAAATTTATTTCTGGTAGATTGGAGTGGAAGGCTGATTTTTACCAACAATGTGAAAAATACTAGAGCCGGGAATCGAACCCGAGCCTTCCGCTTAACGCACGGATGCTCGAACCACTAAGCTATCCTGGCTGTTCATCAGCTCTGCATTTCTCACATACAATACGTTGGCAAAGTCGCCGAGTGTGCATTAGAGCAGCTATATCAAGTGATAAATTTGAACATGGCACAACTCCAATAGGCCACGAAATTTTTTAATTTAGAAATTTTATTCATCAACCTTGAAAATGCATGGAGTAGAAGGTTGATTGTTACTAACTAAGCGGAAGGTCCGGGTTCGATTCGCGTATTTGGTATTTTCCCCATAGTTGGTAAAAATCAGCCTTCCACTCTAATCTATCAGAAACGAATTTTCAAGGTTGATGAATAAAATTTCTAAATTAAAAAATTTCGTGGCCTATTGGAGTTGTGTCTCGTTTAAATTTGTCACTTGATATAGCTGCGCTAATGCAGACTATGTGACCTTGCTAACGTATTTTATGTGAGAAATGCGGAGCTGGTTATCAGCCAGGTTAGCTCAGTGGTTAGAGCATCCGCGCGTTAAGCGAAGGCTGGGGTTCGATTACCGGCTCTGGTATTTTTCACATAGTTGGTAAAAATTAGCCTTCCACTCCAATCTATCAGAAAGGAATTTTCGAGGTTGATGAATAAAATTTCGAAATTCAAAAATTTACAAAATGTCTAAATTCAAAAATGTCCAAATACTTATTGATAGGTAGTGTAGAATCCCGCTCCTACATTTGTGAAGATTTTTTTTAATGCTATAAGTTTTATTTTTGCAGTAATGCATCCATATTTCTTTTACTAGGTTCTATTAAACATAATATATATATATATATATATATATATATATATTAAATCTTTTTTAAAATATATGTAGAAGATTTATTATTTTGAGGGTCATAATTTCATGGAAAATTCAAACAAAGAAAACGCAATTTAAAGATTTCAGATCTGTATAAAGTATATTAATAATGGTTATAATTGGTGCCAGAATGTATATTCTATCGAACAAAAAAATAATACTGCTCAATTTATAAATATTAAATGGAAATATAAGTCTTTATATGAAACTTTCAATATTACCAAGTCAAATAAGCGAAGTCAGCTTAATCAAATTATACTAACAAGGAAACATTTAAAAGGTGTCATCTTCAAAAAGTATTGAAAATAATATATGTGATTCTACTCTTCATAAATCACCAGAAAATGAAAAAAAATATTGGTTGAAATGAATTACAGCGAGCACAAAAAATTATCAAAATTAAGCATATTTGGCGATTTCACACTGCTAGGCGATTGATTTTGAGTACTTGGCAGAAAAGCAAAACACGGTTCTGTTCGTACATGGCAATCTCGGTGCTAGCAAACATATCGCCCAACAGCACTAAATCGCCAAATATGCTTAATTTTGATAATTTTTTGTGGTCGACGTAATTAATTTCAGCCGATAATTTTTTCATTTTCTGGTGTTTTATGAAGAGTAGAATCTCATATATTTTTTTCAATACTTTTTGAAGATGACACCTTCTGAATGTTTCCTTGTAAGATATATTTTACACAATTAGCATATTTTCTTTTAAATTAAATATTTATTTAATAATTCTGTAAAATACTTATTTACTTCTATATAATACACGCCACTAGCACACACACAATAAACAATATTGTTTTCTAGTGGTTTAAGTTTCATGCATGTGTCTTCTTCCACTAGAAAAAAAAATACGTTCAATTTTCTCATATTGCAAAAAGCTTCTGTGCACATTTATAACAATATTATAAATTCATCAAAAAACAATATAAACTTTTTACATTTTCATATAGTGTGGTATTGTCTCCACACTATTACATTATTCAACTTAAGTAGAAATGTGTGTAGTACTGTATTCTGAAAAACGTTTATTTTTTAAACAGAATTTAATGAAATTGTTTTAATATTATATATATTTTTTTTCCAAAACAATTATAAATAAATAAATAATTGTATACACATACTATTGCATAAAAATAGCATTAGTGTTGAGATTTATTGTAGTCAAATCACAGATGTATATTGAATAAACGTAGCCGAGAAATCAAAATTGTTTTAATGCAGATATTTTTAAAATGCATTACAAAAGGGATAAAAATGTAAATTTATATAGAAGTTTTAACTCATTTCTTACATTTAATATATATATATATATATATATATATATATGATTACTAGATATCAGATTACATGCAGTCGCATATCTATACATGCATCTGCTCATGTATTTGCATTTCTAAGTCATTTCTTGTATTTTTGCATATGTAGGCATGAAAGCTCATATTTTGTATTTTAAGTGCAATTTTTGGAGAATTTTTGAAGAGAAAATTCTACTTTTTTTTCTTTTAACCTCGTATTTAAGCGGCCTTCAAACTCTGGCAACTTAGAAAGCTGAAGTGCGCCTCTATTGATATTTCTTTGATGTGGTTTAGGAGATCGACGCTCGCTGGAATCGAAGCTCACAAACCTCCTAGTGCGATAATTGCATGAGAAGGAGTCTCTTTTGTAAAAGAGCAATAAAAAGTAATGTCCTTCATTGTAAATGTGTGTAAAATTTCAAGGGTCACTTTTGGACAATGGATAATTTATGACTTTTGAAACTCTGTATTTTGCCAGAGTTTGAAGGAAGCTTTAGAGTTCTATAGTTTTACTTTTTCACATTCTTTTCACCTCTTTTGTCTCCTGTTCGTATCATTTTTATGGGTTCCCAAACCCCCAACCCCACTCTCTGCCACAATGTATCTCACCCCTAAATCAGTTTTGAATACAAAATTGCAGTGTCTATGCCTTTAGTCCGGTAATACAGTTTGTCAGACTAATATAAGTCAAGAATATATTCATGCTATTCCACATTTCGTAGCAGAAGAAAGAGTAAATGACATTTCGTTAACAAATACCGAGGATATGCTGCAATAAAGCAAATAAATGACTATATGAACAAAGAATTCAATAAAATTCCAGCACAAATGCAACAGATTGCATCAAAACCTTAGTCATATTGCTCGTTGAAAAAAAAAAAAAAAAAAAAAAAAAATGCAATTTCCTACTATTAAAATGTTTTTAGATGAAAAGGGGGGGACGAAATTTCACAACTGAATTTTTTACAAAACGCGTTGTTGCTTATTATAACATGAATTATAAACATTCTTTATTTCCTAGAATAAAATAGAAAATATTAGTATATTTTTTTATTTATTTATGTATTTATTTAATATATCTATCTATCTATCTACATATATATATATATATATATATTAATAAAAGAAGTTTTGCATGCATATTTTAGTTTTAAGACCATAAAAATCGTTCTCTGGTAATTACATAACTATAAAAACCTTCCTCTCGTCATATTTTCAGAAAAGATTTTACAGATATTTTACAAAAGAAAGCATATAAGATTCTTACATACAACATAACATTACCTAATAAATAAAACATAATTTTTTTTTTTGCAAATATTAGCATTAAATTTAAAATATTTTTTCAGGTGTACACAGAAATAAATTTTAATATCCATTAAAAGTTAAAAATTAATAATTTTTACTTACCTTTACATCCATATTCATTCTCGTAGACACCATCTGGAGGACATTTGCATTTTAGTTCGTTGTCCCCGTCTAATATACAATTTCCGCCGGTTGACTCACATTTTGGGAACTTTAAAACGCATTTTTCCGTTTCAGCTTTAAAAGAAACATAAATGAATCAAAATTATCAAGAAATACCACAAAGCTAATACAAACTTATTGTTCTTTTCTCTGTTATCAGAATTGGGAAATGAAATTTTCTTACACAACGAACCTTATACGATAAATTTAACTAACATAGCAATAAAAGAATAAAGCAAAACTTAAAGACAATGTTATTAAATCCAGATAATTGTAATAAACCTAAATATATATTTCTAAAGAACTTATCTAAAACGAACACTGCTCATTTACTAAATATAATTTCCAATTCTATATCCATTGGCTTTTATTTTTATTTTTATTTTTTCTCTCTGTTAATAAAACGTAATTTGTCTAAATTTAATTTATTCTTTAATTTATTATTTTTTTTTTTCCTAAAAATAATCTTATATAAATTTTCTTTGTATCTCTTGTTTTTAAATTAAACTGCGCACTTCTGCGCTAACTCTGTTAAGGGCCTATCTCGGACATGGTTTAGCAGGATCGCAGACAGGTTTTTTTAACAGCAGAAATTAAAATCCTTATAACCACACGGTTTGGGTCCCACAGTGAGAGACCCATAGACCTTATATAGATAGACCACGCAACCCCCTCATTATCCGCGCCCACGACATGAACTGGCTTAGAGCCCCTAAATAAAATAATAGGCCGGCGCATCACCGCCATTTTTTTGCCACCGAAGAGGACAGCATTCCCGCTTGGCGTCCTCATCGCTTCACTAATGATTTTAAGAAATCTTGATCTGAAGCTAATCCAGTCAAGATAAGAGCAATAAGCAACAATAATATTCCCAGTACATTCCCAGGATGTCATTTTATTATGAGGATATCCTATGGATGTATGATGTGTTGTTAGGGCGGTTTCTGTTTCTTTTACAAAATGTCGCCAAAACTCAAATACGCAGTAATAGAAGGTCTGTGAACACTTTATATTCATTTCTTGAATGATTATAGCAGTTTATCGCTAAACAAACTTCCATATCATAGTTTACTTAGCTGAAATTATGAAATATAATAAAACAAGTTACTCTAATTTAACGTAAGACGATAAAAAAAATGTTTGTGGTTTGTTTATCAGAGAAACGCGCTGGGTACATGTGGCAACCCTAAGGCAACAAAATGCCTGATGCGCCTGCTCGTATATATAGGAGCCTTACCCCACCTAAATGGTCACGTGATGCGGACCTTTAGAGAGAGACGGAAATGAAAATGAACATTATATTATTTTTGCATAGGAACTAAAGTAGTTTTGGGTTTTTTAATTTTTGTATTGTACACATACTTTTTATTTAAGCCTGTAGATTTACGCATGGTTGGGAAGCTAAAATATTATACAGTATTAATTATAAAAGAAATTCTTTCATGTGAAACTGTTTTGAAAGGGAGAATTTTTTGTTTGAATACTTTTCATATAAAAATAAGTGTTTTCTTGTGGAAGATTCTCCCTCAAGTCCCTGTCCCGTGCCATACGTCGCTGACTGCAAAGGGTGAAGGTATCAGATTACACCCTCAAGTTGAGGACATTCACTATAATGGGAAGTCCTATTGAGGGCGTAATCTATCTATATAAGGTCTATGGACGGACTAAAATACCAATGTATAAATTTTGTATGTCTTCACGACGTATACATCAGTTTGCTTTAACAGGATTAGGTTGTTATAGGTCTGAGTTGTTAAATCAATTTTATGTCTTCGGACGACACTATCTCCAAAAAGAGTATATCATATATGTAGTTATAAATAAGGATATTTAAGATATTAGAGGATGATAAAGACATTGGAAGATCTACCAGAATTTTTCGAAATTGTAAAAAATAATTACTTTTTTGTAAATAAGTAGTCTAACTTAATCAATAAAACAGCTAAATTTTTCAGTATATCCTTATTTATTGGGTTGTTCGGAAAGTAATTTCGTTTTTTGTTCGAAAATGAAAAACGATTTTCTTATATTGTATAAATATTTTAATGAATTATATATTTTTCACTTTGATCGGTTTCTTAGCGATCTCACGAGTTGTTATTTGACAGTTTTTCATAAATCAATACTTTGTCTTCATTAGCACAAACTTGTTTTCTAGAACGTTATGCATCTTCAACTCCAAATTGCCAGAACAAAATTTGGTAAACCAGTTTTGACAATAGCGTTCTTTAAATAAATTTTCTGTGCACACATCGTATACTTTTTTTCCTTGTTTGAATAGTATTTTCGCATTTTTGATAGCAAAAACAAAATATGCCGAAAATGTCGCTTCTGATTTTCTTTATTTGATAGGGCACCAATAAAAAACTATTGAGCAGAATAAAACGACCTTTTTCACAAGCAAGCCTTGCTATATTAGCTGTCACAATATGTAATGGCAATGCAACTTAAATGTGAAGAAGGTGTGAAAAAAATACAATTAAGTCCTCTGCTGAGAAAAACGAAATGATTTTCCGAACAACACAATATAAGAGTTTAAAAAAAATAATAATAAATAAATAAACTTACCATAGTTTTGAAAAATAGAGGGTAAATCACTATTATTTTTTAATCCATCAAATTCCTGGTGAAGTGTGAATGATGCTGTTGAAGAAAGTAATATGCAAAAGAATATAAAATTATAAAATTCCATTGTTCCATAAATTAATTTAGCAGCACCAACATTCAGAAATGTTTTTCTGTGTTTTGATATTGCTCTTAAATATCGAGATGTTACACTTTTAAAAAAGAAGAAACAAAGAAAAATTTAACAAACATGCTGAAATCTGTCATTCAAGATTACTAACGTTGATAAAACAACTTAAGTGAAAGATAACATGTCCGTCATAATGAAATACGGTTCAGGTTGATTGACGGGAAAGATACGAAGAATACCTAACATTTCATCGAGAGTGAAAATGAAACTGTCTTACATTACGTTTTAGCAATAAGGTGTCATTTTATCTTTCTAGGCTATTGCATTTAAATTCCTATATATTATTTTAGCTAAGAAATAAAAATAATGCATCTGACCTCAGTTATTACAATAACATTGAAACAGTTTTTATTTTTTCATTTAGAGAATTTTTTAGAAATTTAATTATTAAATACAACAGTTTAAAAAAATCACACGACTTCCATTATCAAGTATCACACGTATTATATGCATTTTTGAGAGATAATGAGATCAGAAAACATAAAAGTGACCTAATGAAGTAGAAACCTAAAAATTTTCCGGTAAGAGAAACTTATAAAGACACATAAAATGAAGCTTACATATAGCGAGGTAAAAAATAAGAGAAAAAAAATGGTGGAGTTATTTTTTGAAACACAAATTTCCGAGATTTGAAGATGATCTACCTAAACAGGACGACTGTTAATTTTCCTCTAATAACCATGTAATAAACGGGAAAGAAATTTTCAAGAAAATCCTTAGAGCCGTTTTTGAGATACCAACTTTTACAAAAAAATCAATTATTGACTGAAAACAATAGTTACATGCAAAAGTATTTAAAAAAGTGAGTTAATATGGCGAGTTTGAAAAACATCCGTACAGCTCTTTTTAAAGGAATGCGCTTGCGATACCTGATATTAAGCTATTTATACAGGAAGTTTATCAATTTTCCTGAACTAAACAACTATATCATTCAAAATTACATCTAATAGAATGTTTATATAGCAAATTTGAAGAAAATCGTTGGAGCGGTTTTTGGGATACAGACTTGCGGTCCCACTTCCGATCTCCGATGTCCCCCTTCCGGCTTTTCAATTTTCACCAAAATTTGGAAAATTTATCTGCACACCAGGCCTGTCTTAATTCTTAAGTTTTATAGTTCTATGTCTATTAGTTTCGGAGATATGATAGCCAGAAGATTTCCTCACATACAAACACACATACACCCAGCGACAAAAAGATAGGTACAAAGGTTTTGTTCTTAGATTTTTCATAAAATAACATTATATAAATT
The DNA here is from genome assembly GCA_963930645.1 of Salticus scenicus. Classification (NCBI taxonomy): domain Eukaryota; kingdom Metazoa; phylum Arthropoda; class Arachnida; order Araneae; family Salticidae; genus Salticus; species Salticus scenicus. The sequence continues at coordinate 122,895,157 of OZ005660.1, read as the reverse complement.
GTGCTTATCCTTTATTATTATCATAAAATAACACTATTCCCGGACTAATTTTAACACTAATTTAGAAAAATTTTAAGACTAAAATTTTTCTAATTTAAGACTGCACACCGCAACATAAAGATAGGAACAAAGGTTTTTTTTTTTTTTAAATATTTTGAATATAAATATTAAATATGATTTAAATATTTAATATGTTTTTGATAAGATAATATTTTGTTATGATAATAAATGATCAGCACATTTTAGATAATGTTATTTTATGAAAAATTAAAAAAAAAAAAAAAAAAAAAAAAAAAAAAAACACTTCGTTCCTATCTTTTTGTCGCAGAGTGTGTCTTAAATCAGAAAAATTTTAGTCTTAAAACTTTTCTAAATTAGTCTTAAAACAAAAATTAGTTCGGGAATAGTGTTATTTTATGATAATAATAAATGACAGGCACAATTTAGATGATGTTATTTTATGAAAAATCAAAGAAAAAAACCCTTTGTACCTATATTTTTGTCGCGGGGTGTACACACACACACTGACCAATTGCCATAAATTCGTTTTTTGGACTCAGGGGACCTTAAAACGGGTAAATCAGGTAAAATCTCGATATAAAATTTTTTGGACCAAATACAATACTTCCATTACCTACGGTAGTAGTGTAATGGAAACAAAAAAAAAAAAAGAGAGAGGGGGAGAAAGAAAAGAAAGAAAGAAAGGAAGGAGGAAAGGAACTGGAAAAACTATTAGATACGAAATTTTTCCATTACATTCATTAATAAAGAATTGAAGAAAAAAATACGAAATAGAGACACAATATTCCACAATTTAGATAAAAATTAAAATATCATTTTTTTTTTATTCTAATAATAAAAAAAAAAATAATAATAATAAAAAAAAAAAAAAGCAATAAGTTTTCTGCCATTTTGAACTTTTTTCATAATTTCCTTTATTTGTAGATTAAGTGCCCAATTTACCATTATTTACAAAATTACAAATGTTATTGTAAGTTTATAAAGATAATAATAACATTAAGCGTGCATTTCGTATTTTATAAATAGTTTAAATTTATTCTATTCCATGTCTCATCAATGGATATTCAGATACATCAAGGGCTACAATTGGAAATTCCTTAAATTGCATTTTACACCGAGTGAAGCATTTTTACCACTTTTGAACAATGTTTAAAATTGATTATGAAGTCAGTAGTCTATCTGTCTGCGTTTTTGCCTTTTTTCTATTGTGTGATAACTTCATAAAAGAAAGTTGAAAGTTAAATTACGCAACGAGTGAGTCCAGTTGGAAAGTATTAGTAATCAACGCGAATCGCATAAATTTTCGTACTTCCTAAAACTGTTTTATAATGCTAAATTAAAAAAAAAAAATCTGCTGTAAATTTCCAGATTAAATTATTGCATGCAAGACTAATTTCTAGAATTTTGATGAACTTTTACGAGTAAATTTAAATATGGTGATGTTTCAGCAGAAAACAAAAAATTCAAAAATCTAATTATAGAGACTACAATGTATCGTTTTTCTCATAGCACATTGAAATAATGCGCCATAAATAATATTTAGTAGAAATAATCTTTTAGAAAACATTTAACTAGATTAACAAAAAATAGAATTAACTGTAGACAACAAAAGTCTTTTTTTTTTTCTTTTTTGCACCAGAAAATGTTTATTATTTAAAGCCACAAACAATTAAATTTATTTAATCCCCCCCTCTATTTTTTTAGTTCCTGAAAGTGCATGCAATTACAAAATGCCGAAATGTTTAGAAACTGGAGGTTACTGTAACATAAATGAAAAAGTAATTTAGTGCAGTTGTCCCGAACATTCATCTTACGAACCATATCAGGTATGTGCAGGTAAGGATATCTAAGGGGAAAAAAATATTATTTTTATAAAAATCAATGAAAATGCCAATCCTCGAAACAAAATGTCGATCATAGTGTATATCAAGAAAAATCTTTCATAATATTGTTGCGTACTTGGGGGTTCGTGAGTTGTCCGAGAATGAAAGGCCAAACGTACAAAAATTCAGTAATTTATTCACAGAAAGTTCCAGAAAAATACAGGTCTATAAACCAAGTATCAGCTTCAATTCGACCAGTAAACACAGCTTAAACAACAGCTGTCAATAGCAAATCCACAGTACAAACTGTATAGAAATAACACTTAAAGCAAGTTTCTTTCGAAGAGGCTCAATGCAAGCTGACCGACTCTGATCACAGACTAAACTGAACTGACTGCCTTGGCGAGAAAGCGCTTCCTTATATGCTGTTCCATGGAACACAGATTTTTCGAGAAAACTCTAGAAAGTGGTCAACCAATCAACTTACAGCTTCCATATTTGGTATATCCCATATAAGGATTTTCTCGCCAAGGTCGCCAAAAAAATCGCCAAGGTGGGAAAAAGTCGCCAAATTTGGCGCCAAATCCATTACCTGCATTACTGGGGCTTTTTAATGCGTTTTTAAGGGAAAATAAGGCTATTTCAACGCTAAAACGACTAGAAATGCACAAAAATAGCACTTTATCAACTTAATAAGCCTCTTTGAAAGAATTTATGTAGAAATAAACACAATTATTTACAATTTTGTAACAATATTAATAATTTATGAAGAGTGAAGGTTCCCGGAAGAATGTTTCATTTTAAATACAGAGAGAATATTCTATTCTTAAAATGATCACGACATATACTTTCTTATGTGTCCATAAATTTTTATTCTTTTTAACTTTTTCCAAACAAAGTTGAAATATATATGTACGACTTTGGTTAGTGCGTCTGTCCATGTTCTAATTCTCTTGAATATTATTTGAGCTTCTAGAAACTTTCATGTGTTATTCAAGTTCCTTTTCGAATGTTCTTTATTAAAAGTGTAATAAGTACCTTTACTAGTTTGTGTACACGGGCACACGAATTATTTATTCCAAAACATTGCGTTACATGAGAGATATTTCTATAAATTAAACTTTAATGCCTTTCATTTACAGAAACTTTAATTAAATTCAAAAATGTTATTTCAATTTACTATCGGATGTTCTCTGTAGAAAAGGGAGTAAATACCATCACAGGTTTGTGTACAGGACCACCCGAAAGTATATCAATGCGTAGCGATCTACGAGAGGTATATCTATAAAACATATTTTAATGATATTATTTTGCGCAAATATTAATGAAATATTTTATTTTATGCTAAAATGTGTGTTTTCCATAGTATATTGTACAGTTAGCATTAAGATATACAGGAACGCATAAAAATATTACGATAGATTAAAGGCTAAAAGTTGTATAAGGAAGTAGCTGAAATAACATATTAAACATTGTAACACATTCTGGCAATTTTTAGGAGTGATTATGATTTGCGTCATTTTATCATTCTGTCTTATTTCCACTTGATCGCCTCTTGAGTCCGTAAATATTTTCAGAATTTCTTAATAGTGACACATTTATTCAATTTAACGGTGGGATTACTTCATTTAAATCGCCATTAATTGGCGCTGTGCAACTTGCATGTATATAGATACAGACACAAAAAATTAATGAACAATGAATGAATAAAAAAATAATAATGCGAGCGCATTCTGCTTTAGGAGAGAGATGTTTATAAACCACATTTAAATAATATCCTACGGCAAAAACATAAAGAAATTGACATTTGCTTTTAATATAATTAATCCCTCTAATATACGATATTCATAGAGGTTAGATTTACAGGACCAAGCAAAGATCTTCAGATGCATCAAGGGCTACAATTGAAGATTGTTGAAATTCTTTTAAAGTATATTTACAATTTCCAACAACGCTTAAAAGGGATTTTAAATTTAATTAGTCTATCTGCTTGTGCTTCCCTCCGTCAGTTGTGTGATAACACAGGCAAAGTAAATTGAAAAATAAATGAGGGAATGAGCACGTATAGTTGAAAATGCTAAAAATTTATGCTTGATAAAATTTATTTGCATTATTAAGTTAGAAAAAAAAGAGAAAAAAACTTAATTTGTATTAGTTCTCAGATAAAAATTTCTGCATAAAGAATTAATTTTCGGAATTTTTAATAACTGTTTCGAGTAAATTTAATTACATTTTCGAGTATGTCGTTTTTGCTGTAGTACATTAAAAAAAAATTATATGATAAAATAAATGTGTAGCAAAATAATCTTTTAGAAAACATTTAGCTAGAATAACATAAAATAGAATTAGTTTTACACATCATAGGTTATCGTTCTCTCTCTCTCTCTCTCTTTTTTTTTCTTTTTCCAGAAAACATATTTATTATTAAAATCCAAATTCATTACATTTATTTAATGTACTTATTTTTTAGTTCCAGAAAGTGCTTGCAATGACAGAATACCAAAATGTTTAGATACTGGAGGTTACTGTGACTTAAATAACAAAGTAATTCAGTGCAGTTGTCCCGAAGATTCATCTTACAATTAAGATCAGGGATGTGTAGGTAAGGATATATAAGAAAAATGTTTTTTTATTATTTTAATAAAAATGAATGAAAATACCATTTTTATCAAAGAAAATGCCAGTGTTGGTGTTTATCACAGCAAATCGTTCATAGCTATTATTAATTTGTCAGTACTGAAGTGGCGCTGTAGTTTGTCTCTTTTCAAATACAGAGAAAACGATTTTTCTGAAAATGACCACAGCATATTTTTTTCTTATACATTCAAACAATTTTACACTTATAACACTTTCCAAACAAAGTTGAAAAACGTTTTCTGTCTGACTCTCTGAGGTCTAACCCCCTTTAAATATTAGTGGAAATTCTTGGAACTGAAATCTGTCATTCGAGTTCAATATTAGATGTTCCCTATACAAAATGAACAAAAATACTACTACTTGTTTATGTACAGGGACATCCAAAAGTGTTCAAATGTATTGTGTTCTGCTAGAGGTATTTCTATATACCATATTTTAATAACTTTAATTTGCACAAATCTTAATAAAATTGAAATACACTATTCTAATGCACAAAAGATATGCTTTCCATAGTGTATAGTAAAATTAGCGTTAAGATTTACGGAGTCGATCAATGATATTAATTTATATTAAGAGCTTTATAAGGAAATAGATTTAATTGCATATTGTGCATATAAAACTTTCTGATAATATTTAGGAATGAATAATATTTGAATTTTTTTATCAGTCTGCCAAAGTTCCGTCTGCCCGCGTCCTTAAATATTTTCAGAATTTCTTTAAAATGAGATATGTTATTGAAGATCATTTTGAAATTTCGCCATTTAAAATGGTATTAATAGGCATTGAAAAACTTGACTGTATACAGAGACGTACACATACACACACACACACATACAAAAAAAAAAAAATATGTTTTAGAAGGAACAGTTTTATAAATCACATTTAAATAACTTTCTACTGCAAAAATTATAAGCAAATGATATTTATTTTTAACATGCTAAATAATGTTTCTTATAAAATATGGTACGCGTAGCGTTCAAATTTACAATGCTATACTAAGGTATTCCAGATACATCAAGGACTACAATTGGAAATTGCTTAAATTGCACTTCAGACTGAGTTAAGCATATTTAACACTTTTGAACAATGTTTAAAAGTGATTATGAAGTCAATAGTCTATCTGCGTTTTTGCCCTTTTTACTTTATCTTACCCATAAGGTAGAGAAAGTATTGTTTTGGGGTCAAATTTTCGAATGCGAGTTTTTGTTATATTTACATGTTCTGAGGTCCCCTGAATACAAAAATCATGTTTTAGCAAATGATCTGTGTGTATGTCTTTGTGTCTGTGTGTGTGTCTGTGCGTGTGTCTGTATGTGTGTCTGTGTGTGTGTCTGTCTGTTATCAGCATCTCTCAAGAACAAATAGTAGCAGGCATTCTAAACTTGGTATTCTAAATGTGTATCATATATAGATGCTACAGTAAGCTTTTCGTAAGATCAAGCAAATGGGTCGTGTATAGGGACAATCGAGAGAATTCTAATACATTACATCTATGGGGGAAATTGCAGGTAAGTAGATTTTAACATCTATAGACTGCACTAAACCAAATGAAACGAATAGAGATATTTTGTAATAGAGATAGTCAACTGGAAAAAAAAAAATGTGTGTGTAGGAGCCTCGCCTCCCCCCCTGGGGGGGAAGTCCCCCTCGAGGGGAGTAAATTTTCATGATGGGTATCTTTCAAAAGAGCTCACCAATACCTTTAAAACGAATGGTTGAACCATCGATCTGCGATAATTTAAAACAAAGTAATCGATTTTATTTTTACTTTTAACTAAAAAAAAACTTTGAAAAAAAATCGGATTTTTTTTTTTTTTTTTTTTTTTTTTTATTGAGAATAAAATGCACTTTTTTTGGATATTTAGTGTTATACTATTTCTCTAATATGGAAATCTTCTGCATTATCATAAAGAATATATTTTTTTAAATAATAATTTTAATAAATTATTTTTTAAAAACAGAATTATTTTTTAATAACCGAATTAAATTTTATATAAATCTAGGTGCAATTATGATACAGGGGATTGAGGGGGGCGGTAGCCCTCCTCACACAGAATTAATTATCATATAAAACTCTTCCAAAGCCTTATTTGAATTGTTTAACCTATAATAATTTTAATAAATTATTTTTTTAAATCAGAATTATTTTTTAATAACCGAATTAAATTCTATATAAATGTCGGTGCATTATCAAACGGGGAGTTGAGGGGGGGCTAAGCCCCCCTCACACAGAACTAATTATCACATAAAACTCTCCTGAAGCCTAATTTGGATTGTTTAACATAGGTTTACATAACATCGTTATCTTACCTCTTAATCTCCAACCTGTATTTATAGTATTAAATTTCAGGGTAAGAGAACGTCGTGTGAGTGACACACCAGATTATTTGTAATAGAGATAGACAACTGGAGAAAAAAAAATTGTGTATGTAGGAGCCTCGCCTCCCCCCTGGGGGGGAAGTCCCCAACCTGGAGGGGAGTAAGTTTTCATGATGGGTATCTTTCAAAAGAGCTCGCCAATACCTTGAATCATCGATCTGCGATAATTTAAAACAAACTTATCGATTTTTTTAACTTTTAACAAAAAAAAAATAATAATCTGGTATGTCACTCACACGACTTTCTCTTACCCTGAAATTTAATACTATAAATACAGGTTGGAGATTAAGACGTAAGATAACGAGAACTGTTATGTAAACCTGTGTTAAACCATTCAAATTAGGCTTCAGAAGAGTTTTATATTAGAATTAGTTCTGTGTGTTACGTTATCGTTTACAAAGTTATCGATTTTGTTTAACTTTAAACAAAAAAAAAAAAAAAAAAAAAAAAAATCCGGTGTGTCTCTCACACGACTTTCTCTTAGCCTGAAATTTAATACTATAAATACAGGTTGGAGATTAAGAGGTAAGATAACGAGTACTGTTATGTAAACCTTTGTTAAACAATTCAAATTAGGCTTCGGAAGAGTTTTATATGATAATTAGTTTGTGTGAGGGGGGCTGCTGCCCCCCCTCAACCCCCCGTTTCATTAATGCACCCACATTTATATAGAATTTAATTCGGCTATTAAAAAAAAAAAAAAAAAAAATTGAAATTATTATTTAAAAAAAATATCTTTTATGGTAATACAGAAGATTTCCATATTAGAGAAGTAGCATAACACTAAATATCCAAAAAAAAGTCCATTTTATTCTCAATATTAAAAAAAAAAAAAAAAAAAAAAAAATCCGATTTTCTTTCCAAGTTTTTTTTTTTTTTTTTTTTTTTTTTTTTCGTTAAAAAAAAAAAAAAAAAAAAAAAAAATCGTAACTTTATTTTAAATTATCGCTGATCGATGGTTCAACCATTCGTTTTAAAGGTATTGGCGAGCTCTTTTGAAAGATACGTATCATGAAAATTTACTCCCCTCCAGGGGGGACTTCCCCCCCTGTGGAGAAGGCGAGGCTCCTACATACACAATTTTTTCCCTCAGTTGACTATCTCTATTACAAAAAATATATATTCATTTCATTTGGTTTAGTGCAGTCTATAGACGTTAAACTCTACTTACCTGCAATTTCCCCCCATAGACGTAATGTATTAGAATTCTCTTGATTGTCCCTATACACGAGCCATTTGCTTGATCTTAACGAGAGCTTACTGTAGCATCCTTATATGATACACATTTAGAGTACCAAGTTTGAACTTTCTGCCATAATTTGTTTTTGATATATGCTGATAACAGACAGACACACACACAGACACACAGACATACACACAGACCATTTGCTAAAAACATGATTTTCGTATTCAGGGGACCTCAGAACATGTAAATATAACAAAAACTCGCGTTCGTAAATTTGTCCCAAAAAAAAATACTTTATCTACCTTATGGGTAAGAAAAAGTAAACACAGGTTTACATAACATCGTTATCTTACCTCTTAATCTCCAAGCTGTATTTATAGTATTAAATTTCAGGGTAAGAGAAAGTCGTGTGAGTGACACACCAGATTATTGCTATTGCGTGATAACGTCGTCAAAAAAAGTTGAAGGTTAAATTACGCAACGAGTGAGTTCCGTTGGAAAGTATTAGTATTCAATGAAAATCGCATGAATTTCGTACTTCCTAAAACTATTTTATAATGCTAAATTAAAAAAAAAATAATCTGGTGTGTCACTCACACGACTTTCTCTTACCCTCAAATTTAATACTATAAATACAGGATGGAGATTAAGAGGTAAGATAACGATGTTATCTAAACCGATGTTAAACGATTCAAATTAGGCTTCGGAAGAGTTTTATATGATCATTAATTCTGTGTGAAAGAAGCTATCGGTCCCCTCCAGCCCCCGTTTCATTAATGCACCTAGATTTATATAAAATTTTATACGGTTATTAAAAATAATTCTGTTTTTAAAAAATAATTTCTTAAAATTATTATTTAAAAAAAATTATCTTTTATGATAATGCAGACAAGCTCCATATTAGAGAAGTAGTATAACACTAAAGATTCAAGAAAAGTCCATTTTATTCTCAATATTTAAAAAAAAAAAAACAGTTGCATTTCGGAAGTGCCCACAGAAGTGAAAACGTGAACAATTACGTGTGTATTTCTTGAATCGTCAGGAAATATTTTATTGTGTAGGAAATACTTTTAAATGAAGTGTTTTTTTATTCATTAATATAAACTACTACTACAAAAATTATATTACAATTTTATTTAATGCGCTAACTGCAATAGAGACAGAGTCCGGATATGAGAAAAGTCGTGTAGAGCCGCACCGGCACTAGATTGTAAAAACTTGAGAAAAGGGCGGCTTTGGCCTTTCTCACGGTTTTGTGAAGTCTAACTGGAACGTTTCCGGCTGCAATCTTTAAGAGAGTGTCCGGAGATGAGTGAAGTCGTGTAGAGCCGCACCAGATTGTAATGGCGGCTTTGGCCTTTCTCACTGTTTTGTGAGGTCTAACTGCAATAGAGACAGTGTCCGGATATGAAAGAAGTCGTGTAGAGCCGCATCAGATTGTAAAAACGTGAGAAAATTTGCGGCTTTGGCCTTTCTCACGGTTTTGTGAGGTCTAACTGCAACGTTTCTTGCTGCAGTCTTTAAGAGACAGTGTCCGGGGATGAGAGAAGCCGCACCAAATTTTAAAACAATAAACAGTATATAATTATTAACACTTCACATTAGCAAGTTAATTGTATGATACATTATTTGTATCATACAAGGATGGAAAGCGTTTGCTGACGATGACGCGAATTTCATGATTTTTGTTCACCCAAAATTTTTCACTTCAAATGGAAAGCGTTTGCTGACGATGACAGGAGTTCAATGATTTTTGTTCACCCAAAAGTGCTCAATGCACCTAAAGAAGTTTTCACTTCAAAAAATACGATTTTTTTTTCGTTAAAGTTTTTTTTTTTTTTTTCGTTAAAAGTAAAAAAAAAAATCGATAACTTTGTTTTAAATTATCGTAGATAGATGGTTTAACCATTCGTTTTAAAGGTATTGTCGAGCTCTTTTGAAAGATACCCATCATGAAAATTTACTCCCCTCGAGGGGAGATAATACCCAAGTAGCACGGGAACGTTCTGTGAACGTCTAATAACGGTTACAGTCGTTCAAACACCGTGTTTCGTGTCAAGAGAACGTTCGATTAGACGTTCAAAAATAGTATTACTTAGAACGTTCTGAAAAGGTTTGCTGTGTACCATCTAGAAAACGTACAAGTCTAGTTCTATGAAAAACGTTCAAATGTATCACCGTCGTAGCACGTTCTGTAACAGTGTGATTATAACGAATATGAGAAAATTCCTTTTTTTTTTTTTTTTTTTTTTTTTAGTTTTTTTCCCTTATTTTCAGTTTCAAATTTTGTTGACATGTAGAATAATCATTGAGATGTAATAGAGATGCGGTGAGAAAAAATTACATAATTTTAAACTTTAATTATATGTTATTATAATCATAATAATTATTTATAATTTTATTTAAGTTTTATGCTGTTCAATTCTGTCAAACACATTACTCCAGATTACTTTTGCAGATATTCATTATTATTTGTTTCTTAAATTGTTAATAAATTAAGTTACGAAAAATTAATTTATTTTATTTATTTATTATTATTATTATTAATATTATCTAGTATATACCAAGAAAAATGTGTTGGATAATTGGGAATTTTTGATCTCCGGTTTTCCATGGGTTTATACACTCTTGAGATGTCCAGAACACAATTCTATCATTCTTTCAAAATGCCAGTCTGTCTGTTTTTTTTTTTTGTGTGTGTGTGTGTGTGTGTGTGTGTTATCAAAGTTTTGTGGACTCTGTATCTCACAAACCAATGGACGGAATTTAACCAAACTTGATGTTTAGTTAGACTTTAAACTAATTTGCTAAATATCAGGAATATTTAATTAGATATGGACCTAAATATCAGCTTTGGTGCTCATTAGCCTCTGGAATGTATCACCAGATAGGGTTCGCTTCTATTCTGTAAATTCTCCCTTTTATGGGGAGATTATATCTCAGCTTCTACGGTGCACAAATGCACCAAACTTAATATGTGAAACAGATATTATGTAACAGTACGCTGATTTAATTCGGGTGCATATATTGACCAACTGGTGGCGCTGCTCTCCTGAAATTTAACCCCGTTAACGTAATGGCAATAATTCAGTTTTTGTGATATAAATAATTATAAATACACTGAACTTGGTATGTAAAATTAATATCATATAAAACTTTGCAGAATAATTTTGCGTGCATATCGGACAACTGGAGGCACTGGTATGTTGCAAATTAATTTTATTCAAGGGAACGGAACGCAATAGCACATTTTCTATGATTTATAAATGCTCTAAATTTGGTACGTGAAATAGATATTACGTAAATTTTACTGATTCACTTCGGGTACATATCAAATGACAGGTGGCACTGTTACGTTTCAACTTACGGGAAGCCTGTACCTCACCTTCTATAATACGAATACTTATCAAACCTTGTATGCGAGACATATATATAATGACAAAATGTGCTGCTTCAGTTTCCGTATATATCCACCGACGAATGGTGCTTCTATTGCTTTCTGCGATTTTTCAGATATCTGTATTTCAGCATTTTTTGGTGAAAAATGTACAAAATTTCATATATAAAAATGTTAATTATAAAAACCTGTGTTGATTAAATTTTTATGATTAAATTAATAAATTTTAAAATTCTATGGATGCTGTATCTCACGAACTAATGAACGTAATTTATTCAAACTTTGTTTACTTGGACTATGACCTAAACTGGTGGCGATTACATTTGTTAATAAATCGTTCAATAGGTAGCGCTGTCGTACCATTATTTTCAGAATTTTTAATATGTCATAATAGGTCAAAATTTCGTATAAATGTGCATGAGTCAGCATTGTTTTTAACTTTTCCCTGGAAAATTAAATATATATATATATATATATATATATATATATATATACATTTATATTAGTAATATTTAATTTAAAAAAAATATGGGCAATTTGTATAATTCATCGCTTTCGCTATTGTATTAAAATTTTCAATATTCTTGCCAGAAAAGTCGTCTATACTTTTAAAGCGAAAGGATGAACCCTAAATCTGTGATAATTTAAAACAAAGTTATCGACTTTTCACATTTTTCATTATGTAAAATACATTTCTTAAGATACATATTTTGTATACCGTAAAATTGTTTTTTTTTTTTGGATATTTAGTGTTATATTTGTTTGAGATGAAAATTGTATACATTTACCATGGAAAATAATTTTGATAGATTATTTTAGCAAATAATATTTGACATCGACCTGCGCAGGAAAATATAGAAGAAAGTTTTAGGATGGCCTCAGTATAATAATTTTTAAAAAGGTTAAGTTTTGAACAGTATGAAAAATATTTATTAGAAACGGGTGTTATTGAATAAATTGCTTGATCGACAAGAAAGTTTCGCCGCATGTAAAAGCCATCTGCTCTGTGTTTGCACAGGAAGTTGGTATTTCTTGGCGTGGCTCGTTGGATCCAAGGTCCTACTGCTTGCTTACTCATCACATATTTTGTATTTACATTCAGATTTGAATTTAACTTTCGTTCGGATACACTACAACAGCAAACAGCTTCTTGATACAGACAGATAAGTTCGTTCACTTACTTTTCCTTTTTATAAAATTTTCATACTTATGCATTGAAATCTTACAAAATTTATTAAAATTTATCAAAAAAACATATAATAATTTAAAATTAAATTTGAAATTTTTTAATTTTTTACATCTTTCACGCTAACTCCTAAATTTATTTCGTTCGATATTTTATTATTACAGTTCAACGTTGTAGTTTAAACAAACCCATGCGAATTTTATTGAACTTTTCTTTTCTTATTTACTTTTAAAATTTGAAACTCATAAATATTATACCGAATTCCCCATCTAATTAAAATATTAATTTACCAGAAGCCAAATTATTATTAGTACCAAATTAATATTGTGCAATTGTGAGACCAAGATCATTCAAAGAAAGGTTTCAAAATAAAATTCATGGTTGAAGTCCCAGTTTCATACTTCGGCAGGCAGTACAGTTATAGTATAGGATTTCCATGATGCCTTTTAAATTTTTGTCGCGATGTTGGTGATGACTTTTTATTTATTTTGGTGTATTTTGTTAAAAAAAATAATAATAATAATTCTTATTTTGATTATATTTTTATGTTTATGATTTTTAGTCAATTTATGACAATTATTCATATTCTGTATAATCTTTAAAGTATTTCTATGTTTAAAATGACGCTTATAAAGATTGAAGAAGCAATTTTTAAAAATACAGTTTTCCATAAAATAATGTAAGCAGACAAATTTCTTAATTTTTTCTTATTAGTTCATTGAATTGAGTCCGCATGCTTAAATATTGTTCATTTTTAAATATTATTTTTTATCCTCGCATATTTCAATAATTACACTACTATATCGTTTCGGCAAAAATTAATTGCAACTGATCCACGTTAAAGAAATATATAGATAGATTTGATAATGTTTGATCGTTTTACATTACACTGTAGAAATGTAAAAGCAGGGAGAAGTATTAAAAAAGAAATATTAACTAAGGTGAATCTTAATATTGCTAAATATTTTAAATTTTGAAGTTTATTTATTTAATTTTTATTTATTTATCTGTTTACAGAATAAAATTTTAATTATTTATTTATTTATTTTTCAAAATGTTTCACCATATTTTATACTGTCATATTTCACTGCATGTGTACGAAATATTTATAAACTCAAAATCAATAATTTAAATAAATTTCGCATACGTATGATTTGAAATATGAAAATATTAAGTAAATTTCACGTAATCTATTTAAATAAAAAAACAAAATAATAATATATATATATATTTAAAACGTATTTAAAATACACCGCTGTTCAAAATTAAAGGAACAAACCTGCTTTTCCATTTTCTTCTTTTATGCATAACTTTTTAACAAATAAACACATGGACATAAAATTTGGATGTCATGTTCGTTATCATATCATTAATCGAATTTTACATAATTTTAGAATAAGTGATAATTTAAAACTAATAATTATTAATTTTTCTCAAAAGTAAGCTTTGGAAAAAATTAAAAATTTCAACAATTTTAGCGAAGAAAACTTAATGAAAAATTGTGTTAATGATGCATTATAGACAAGTGAAGACGCACATGCCCTCACATGTTAAACAAAATCCTAGTTTTACTTTCTGTGTTAACTTTTCTTTTACTTTAATAACGGAATTTTTGAAAAAAAAATAATAATAATAATAATAATTACTAATTTGTATAAACTGTGATCATCACCAGAATAATAAAAATGTCGATAAATAATTTAATAATGAACGCCTTATCCGATTTTCATATTTCTATGTAAAATTTTAAAAATATTATTCACACGCGAAAAAATGAAGAAAGAAGAAGAAACAAAAAAGTGACTACATGAAGAAATATACGGTTTTAATCTAACGCATGGATGAGCCTACATTTTTAACCTATCTGTAATGCATCTTCATGACCATTTTTCATTAAGTTTTCTTTTCTAAAATTGCTGAAATTTTTCATTTTTTCAATGTTTACTTTTGAGAAAAATTTACTGATATTTAGTTTAACAATTATTACTTATGCTAAAGTAATATAAAATTCGATTTATGGCAGTTTAAAAAACATACTATCCAAATTTTATACTTCTGTGTTTATTTGTTTAAGAATTATGTGGGAAAAAAAAAAAAGAAAACGGGAAAACAGTTTATTGTTTAAATTTTGTACACTTGTGTACTTCTTTTAACTAATTTTTATTTTTTGTTTTCCACTGATTATTATTGCATTATTATAGTTTAAAAATAGAATATGTAACATATCTGGGCATTAATTTGAGATTTCATTGATAATTTAAAATTTAATAAAATACTTTTGTGTTTGAATGCCAAAAGTTTGCAGTAAGTTTCAAAATTTAGACATAAATATTTTTAAATTTTTTTGCTTAAGAGCCCTCTTCACTCACCGCCGCTGGAAGCCGGATCTAATGTTATTCAATGGGAAATTTTTCTTTACAAATAACTTATTAAGTAATGCATATTTTTAAATTCTGTTTTCACATTATGAAAATTCCCAGCTGTTAAATTGACGGACCTTTTTTAAAAAATTATTTTTTTAATTTTTTATATTTTACTTCGAAGCTGCAAAATACGAATTTACAATATGTGATTTTTTTTCATTTTGCAATTTCAAAATAAAATATTAAAAATTAAAAAAATACTTTTTCAAAAAAGGTCCGTCAATTTAACAGCTGGGAATTTTCTGAATGTGAAAATAGAATTTAAAAATATGTATTAGTTAATAAGTTACTTGTAAAGAAAATTTCCCCATAGAATATCATTGGCTCGGTCTACCGGCGACGGTAAGTGAAGAGGGCCGTAAACTTATTAAATTAATATCCACATATGGTTATATTCTATTGTTAAATTATAATGATGCAAAATCTAGGGGGGGGGAATAATAATTAGTTAGCAGGGGGCATATTATCTTAAAAATTTTCAAAATATTCCAGAACTTGAATTTATTTATTTGTTTGTTTTTGAATTCAAATATTTATCTAGAATATTCAAAATACTTGATCTTTTGTTATACAATATTTCAATGCATGTATGCAAAATTTTATATTACTAAGACAATTATTTATGAAAAATAATAATAATAATAAAAAGATAAAATAAAAACTACACAAAAAAGAAAAAAGAAAAGAAAAGATAAATAAAGGAAAGGAAAAAAATAAGAAAAAAATAAGTAAATAAAATAAACAGACACTATAAAATTCAAGAACTCGAAGCAATTATTCCGGGTCAAGAAAAGACACAACCCTTCATCAACCGAACAAAGTAGGCACGAGTGCTGCAAAAAATCTGCAACGTAGCTCTTGTATTTGCAGCACTCGTGCCAATTATGTTCGTCTGACGAAGGGTCGTGTCTTTTTTCGACCCGAAACAATTGTTGCGAGTTCTTCCATTTTATTATACATTAAATACATTTTTAGCACGTTCAAAGAACGTTCAAAAATTGTTTACACGTTGTGAGAACGTGTGTATAGAACGTTTTCAGAACGTTTCTACACTATTTTAGAACGTTTACAGTACGTTTTCTAGAACGTTCTGAAAATGTGTATAACGTTTTGAAAACGTTCTAAAAACGTTTAGAACGTTCTGAGACCGTATACATAGAACGTTCTCTAAACGCTTCTATAACACCGATGGTGATAGCTACACGTTCATTGAACGTTCCCTGAACCGTACTATTGTACTTTTTCAAGATGGACAAATAGACGTCTATAACACGTTCAAAGGGAACGTTCTTAGAACGTGTTTGCAGAACAATATTTGAACGTTCAGAGAACGTTTCGGTGGTGCTTGGGTACCCTCCAGGGGGGGGGGGGGTTCGAGGCTCCTACATACACAAAATTTTTTTCCCAGTTTACTATCTCTATTACAATATATATATATTCGTTTCATTTGGTTTAGTGCAGTCTATAGACGTTATACTCTACTTACCTGCAATTTCCCCCATAGACGTAATATATTAGAATTCTCTTGATTGTCCCTGTACACGAACCATTTGCTTGATCTTAACGAAAAGCTTACTGTAGCATCTATGTATGATACATATTTAGAATACCAAGTTTTGAATGTCTGCTACTATTTGTTCTTGAGATATGCTGATAGCAAATAGACACACCCACAGACACACAGACACACACAGACATACACATAGACCATTTGCTAAAAACATGATTTTCGTATTCAGGGGGAGGGCACCTCAAAACGTGTAAATATAACAAAATCTCGCGTTCGAAAATTTGACCCAAAAACAATAATTTCTCTACCTTACGGTAAGCGAAAGTAAAAAGTAAAAAATCTGTTATTAATTTCCAGATTAAATTCTTGCGTGCAAGACTAATTTCTGCAATTTTGATGAACTTTAACGCGTAAATTTAAATATGGTCATGTTTCAGAAGAAAACAAAAAATTCAAAAATTTCAATAATCCTTTAGATTAAATTTGTGTAATTATCAGTGAATTCGAAAAATTCTCTAACGACACCCCTTTCCTCTCATCTAATTAACTTTTTTGTTATTTTTTTTTTTAGACTTGTCCGTATCTTCCAGTATAATTACATATTTATCAAATTTCTCTAATCCTTGTCATCAGATGGCGACACTAAAAACCTAAATTTCTGATGGATTCCTATTAGAGTCCTACATCGGTTGGGGTTGACAAATTTTTTTTCTCTTGCGGGTCGGGCTCGGGTTGGATTGAATTATCTCTTTATCTTGCGGGTCGGGTTCGGATTCGGGTCGGGTTTAGCTGTCTACGAGTCTTGAGAAAACCATTAAAAAAATTTTTGCAATTGAAAGCATAAATTTGTAGACATAATTATAGATCTTTAACTGATTTTAGACATGCGTCGGAGCTCCTGGAAAAAAAAAAATAATAATAATAATTTTGAATGAGAAATTGTGAAAAAAAAATTAAAAAATCAATTGAGGTAGTGAATCAACGAATGCTTTGCCAGCTTCGATGGTCACTATATTTAAAGGTGACTAATGTGCAAGTTGTACCTGACGGGACTAATGTGAAAATTGTACCTCACGGGACTAATGTGCAAGTTGCACCGAACGAACAAACTATTTCTTTCAACGAAAATGCCTACTAACCCTGGACGATAGTTCTAATATATCTTATCATGCTATATATCGTATTTATCGTAATATAACCCAATACTTATTTCGCTTCCTTCTTCGACTCGTTTTAATACGCATTTTTTGTATGCATGAGCAGCCCCCGAAAAACAAAAACATTAAATCATTAAATTCATTTTTTTACTTATTTTTATTTCATATTATTTCACGCGCACTTTTTATTTCCTAATTCAAAATTATTTTAAAAAAAAAATTCTATATCGCTTGCAACGATACTGATTATTATTAATTTTCTTTTCTTTTTCTTTCAATAATAATAATAATAAAAAAAAAGATTTTGATGAAATTCTGGCAAAAGCAGAATTTAGTTTAGGACGGAGAACTATTAGTTAGTTTTTTTTTTTTTTTTTTTTTTTTTTTTTTTTTCTTTTCTTTTTTCAAATTATAACATCGCTTTCAAATTATTCAATTATATTTTAGATAAATTTTAGATTTCGACAATGTCCAACTATCGAAATCGACAACGCAAAAATCCCAGATTGAAACTAATAAGCCCTCAGTCCTAAAAATGCAAAAATTTAATTCCCGAAACGTCAGTGGATGCCCTCTGTTGAGACTCAAAACGGTTTTGGGCTGTGCCTGTGTGTCTGTCTGTTTCGCGATAGCGGCCGCAAAAATAGCGCTATTGACTTGAAATTTGGTACACATGTTCATGAGCCCCACGAAATCAGCTGTATAGTTTTTGGTATGTATTCCATTTGTAGTTCGTATACAGGGACACGCCAAATTTTTTTCTTTTGGACTTTCCTACACCATACTCCACTGATAATTTTGTACTTGCTTCGCCATTTTTAAGCCTTTCCAATATCTTTGCTTTTTCTCCCAATGAAAGAACAATTCTTTTTTCCTTGCCAGACATATTTTTTTCATCTTAGTTCTAAATGAAATGAACTAAACTGTATCAGATAACGAGTGCAGTTAGTCAACTCTTCCAAAAAAACCTGTCTTTCAATAAGCTGGATTGGAATGGCTTGTGGGGTCCTTCTTTTGCATTGTTCTTTAAGCTGTTACTTTTCCAGAAGCAACATACCCCAATAGTTAGATTAACGAGTACTGAAAATTCTGGAGTAAAACGACTAATGACAGGAGACGTTTCCTTCGACTGTTCACAATTCTCAATTGCTTCATTCCATCCATCACTACAATCCCCACGCCCTACGATTATAAGGCACACGGCTATGCAGGGCTATTATGGGGTAGAATGAATTATGAAAGGGTCACTGCGAAGGTGACAAAAGAAGGATAAAATACGAAGGACAGGTGATATGAACAAGAATTTTGTGCTTCAATCTTGATATCTTGATCATACCCCTTTCACCAAGCCATTTATTCCCTTGTTACTGCTCCCAACGAAACACTTATCTGGGATTCGATTTCACATGGTAAATCTGAAGAGAGGGGGAGGGGATAGAGAAAAATAGAGTATTTGGGTAATTGGAAGTTGGGTTAGGAATTTTTTGGGGGGAAGAAAAAGGCTGTTCGGATAATTGGAAGTTCGGATAAAAAAAAAATAGAGAAATAAGCTGTTCGGATAATTGAAAGTTCGGTTAATTGGAGTTCGGATAATCGGCGCTCTACTGTAAGCCTTCAATTTTTTTTTGGACGGACATTACTGATAATTTTTCGAAACAAATCGCTCATGTAGTGAAGTATGATAAATGTGTTTCTTAAGTGGAAGAATAATTTCAATCCGCCGAATTTCTAATGAAATTCGAAGATCTAAAATTGCTGAAGGAAATGTGATCAAACGTTGAACTGCTGGTTCGATATGAGAGAGATCTAATGAAAAATCGGAGTTGTTTTACAGAGATCGAAGATTCATAATTCCTCTTACTGTTCTACTCAAAATGACTGCTGATGAATTTGCTCGTAATTTTTAACGAAAGGTTGGGGTCCACATTTATGCATGTTTAAAATAATTAATAATGCATTAAAATGAATTTAAAAACCTGTAATAATCAATAAGCATTTAATGGTGAAGGAACGTCTGTGTTAAAGTTGAATAAAGACAATATTAAATGGTAAAATGTTGCATTTTCGGATGAAAAACATTTTATTCTTGATTAACCAAATGGTTTTAACAGTTACTGGCACGATCTGGAGATAGAGAAATACAGAACAGATTTTTTAAAGGCAGATATGAATCGGGCACTTTAAAGGTGGATCTATGGTGCTCTGAGGAGCTGTTTCTAATGAAGGCAGAATGAATTTAGTAATTTTTTCTGCTGTTATGAACATCAAGGGAATATCCGCAAATTTTAAAGTGGAATTCTCAGATTTTTGTTAGATTTTGGGGGGCAATAATATTTTTTTCAACAAAACTTACATTTTTGCTCTACTTCTAGAGTAATAGAAAATAGTCTGACGACAGGAACTTCCGTATTATTGCTTTTCCTGTGGCCTAAAAGTTGAAAAGAACCTTAACTTATCATATTAGAAAAGTGCATGCAAGTGGAAAGCAATTTTAAATAGTTTTAATGTATTCAGAATATCATCTATGCTGTATGAAATGGTATTGGAACTGAATATTAAAAAATATGTATATGTATATACCAGAGAGAATATCTGATTGTTTCACCCTAAAAAAAGACCCCATAAAATATTAATTAAAGAATAAGTGAAAAAAAAAAAAATTACTAAGATTCGAGCTGTCCTTATAATTGTGAACACCTGAAAAATCATGTTTTTGATCGTATTCAATGTTTTTTAAGATAGAAAAACTATAGCATTTTTTAAATATAGTCTATTAATGAAATTCAAATTAATAAAAAATATATTTGTTTGAGTAATAGTTTTTAGTGTTTAGTTAATATAGAAAAACGGATGTCCTTATAATTATGAGAACCAGTGTATAATATGTTTAATCATTAAGCCCAATGAATTGTTACATAATAAAAAACTGAAAAGAAGAAGGATAAGAATGTGTTTAGCTACTGACGTACCAAACACAAGGGTAATAGAAGAAACAAAGGGGCAGAAAGAAGAAAAGAAAAGAAAACAATGTTGACAAAAGAAAAGCAAAAAAGGCTCTTATTATGAAAAATACAAAGTATGAGGAAAATAAAAGAAAACAATAAACAATTTTTTGTATTCATTAATGTCTTCTACAAAATAAAATTAGAAAACATTTAATTCACAAAAGCTGTGTTTTTCCTTTCAAAACCTACTAGTTAATACCCGTCAAAATTTGACGGATTTTGCTCGCATCTATAAAATTCCATTTCAGTTACAATATAACAGTGGCGCCATCTATAATCTGTCAATAATAATAATTAAAAAAAAAATTCTCAGAATTTATTTTATTTTATTTTTTTTATAAAAATACTTTTAAAATCACATAAATTTATAAGGCAAAATAATTTAATTTAAAATAAATTTTTAAAGTGTTTTGTGTTTTCTTTACATTCTACAATTACATTTTATTTTCCCTTTGAAATAGAATGTACTACTCAGGGCCCGAATAAGTAAGAATGCATTTAATACTATAGCAAGTTAATTTGCTCATTGTATTTTTAATAATAAGTTATTCCATTCATATTTTTACTCGTATAAAATATCAATATTTTTAAGGTTATTCTTTTTAAATTATTTTTTTCTGTAATATAGTACAGAAATGTCTTATAAGAAATGTATTATAAATGTATAAGAGATCAATTTAAAATTAGATTAAAAAATAAATAAATAAATAAAATAAAACTTCCTTTGATTTTAAACATCTACCTTCATTTTTTCTAAACAAAGTTTTCAATTGATAAAAGTTAACTTTTAAAGAACAATAAACACCGACAATTTATTAATTTTAAAAGTTTTTTTTTTCTCTTAAGAAACTGAAAAAAATAATATTAGGAATATGGTATGGTATGTTTAAATGATAAAAGATGGCGCCACAAAAACTCTTAAAATATTATCCTGTGAAGGAAAATTTTCGGTGAAATGAAAATGCATACAGCGATAGTCAATAAGTATTCGCAAATTGCTTTATTTTTAATATACTTCCATGGAAAATATGAATCAATGAATTAATCGTGTGAATTGTTTTTATTATTGAGCTTTAATGAGGCGTCTGTGTCTGCGAAGTATCATTGCCATCATTGTCGTCTGCTCGAGTTCTGTCATTGATGTTCATAATGCACTGCATCAAGGGGAAGGAATATTCTCATTCCGCATTGGTTCATAATTTTCTCGCGCATGCGCAGATCGGGCGATTTTGGTGTTAAAGAAATACCCTTGTGTTTTAATATTATAGATGAGTTTTCTCACTTTCATGACGTTGGTCATGTCTCCCTAAGTAGGGAGTCAAGCCCCCCTCGGCTTACGGACATTTGACCCATGTGTTGACTTAAGGAATTTATTTATTTATTTTAATTTAATTTAATTTATTAATTTAATTTAATTTATGTATTTATTTATTTATTTTGCACCATTTCTAGTAAGAACTATGCTATCATGTTTAGCCAGAGTACCAAAAACTGTGTCAAGTCTCCCTAGTTTCCTCTACATAAATAAATTAAAAATTGAACTAACGAGTAAAATATTATGCAAATCTTTTATTACATCTTAGTTATTCATTAAGAATATAATTCCAAAAGATTTTAATAATATTTATTGGTTTTGTTAAATAATTCTATTTTGATTTTTCGCATTAAGACAAAGCAACGATTTAAAAAAAAAAAAAAAAAAAAAAAACTTGGCCTTGTTTTTCTGATGTGTTTTCCAGAAAATAAAAAATCTAGTTATTCAAAATACGAATTGCCATTATGGTACTTTTTCAAGTCCTTTAAATGTTTACATCTATACCACAAATTTAAAAGTAACACAGCTGCTCAATTTTGATCTTACTGGGCATTCTCAAAAAATTAATGATACTGGGGAAAATAGGCTAAATTTGAAGAAGTTCCTTTTCGAGAAAAATTAGTATTTGTTGTTGGATTACTATTGATTTGCGCTGTCATAAAATTTCTTATCTAAATAAATTAGAAACTTTGCGATTTCAAACCTTCATTTATTTTGTTATTATTATTATTATTGTACTGAAATAATATAATATTTGCGACTAATTTTCTAGAATGAGTCTGTTAACTTATTAAACATTATGAAACAAGATATATTTGATATATATAATACTTGTAAGAGAAATATAATACATAAATATTTAACTATATTGTAAATAAAAGTTATAAAATGAATTTATTAAATGTTATAAAATGAGATATATTTGAACTATACAAATATAGTAAGAAAAATATAACATATAAATATTTGAATATACTGCAAACAAAAGTAATAAAATTAATATATTAAGCATTATAAAACAAGATTATTTGAACTATACAACAATAGTTAGAAAAGCATATAAATATTTAAAAATATATTTTAAACAAAAATAATAAAATAGATTTAAAAAAAAAAAAAAAACATTAAATAGGGTATTATTGAGAATAATAATTCCAATGAAATATACAATTAAATTTAGATTTTCTGAGCCTTAGATTATATTTTTATCATTTCTAAATCAGTATCTTTTTTTAAACAGGTTTAAACTGTGTAAAGTGACATTTCATATAATTTATTTTTTCGGCCCTATTTCTGAAAGTGTCGAGAAAACAAAATCTCAAATCATTATAAAACAAATTAAAATAGTTAAATAATTAAATACTTCAAGTTGGTCTAAAATCAAGATAAAGTAAATTCAGATTTTTCATTTTTCATTATTGTTATTATTATATATATATATTCAATTGCTTACTTCGAAATTTTAAAAAATATTTTTATTTGTTTAGTTTTCAGAAAGTATAATAGGTTTCAAGAAATTTCTAAAAACTTTATAAATAAATTTAATTAGCTACCATTAAATCTGGTAACTTTCCTTGTGTTTCTTTAAATTTGTTTGTGTTCGTTTAATTTATAAAAAAGTATTTCTACATTTTTCCTTTTTACAAATGCTTATTTCGAAATTTGAAAAATTATTTTCACATGTTTGCTTTTCAGAATGCAAAAATGGTTACTTGCTGAAAGGTAACCGAGGGAAAATGAAATGTAACTGTAAAACTGGATACGCTCTTAATGATGAAAGTACTTGTGAACGTAAGTTGATGTATACATCGCAATAAAAGTTTATTAAATGACGTTTAATAAATAAATTTAAATTATAAATTATACAAGTACTTTTAAATGTACTACAAGAACTTTTTTATTATTATTATTTAGTTTAAACATAGTTTAAAAAAATGTACAATTGAAAAGTAAATCCGAAGGCAAGATATGTGTTTTCTAAAACTCGATTAAAACATTATGATTATTTTTTCTTTAATGTTAAGTTATTTTATTTGTAAGAACATTTCAAATAATATGTTCTATACAAGAACCAACACTTTTATGCAGCATATAAGAGTAATAAAAAAGAAATTCAAAGAATTACTTTCTAAATACGGCTGACAATATAATCCCAAGTCATTTGCCTTAAAAGTATATACATTTATTTCCAAAATGCACAACTAGGTTTAATATTGTGTTGCTTTTAAGTGATAATTAATTAGCAAAGAACACAGACGACTGCAGTGGATAAAAGTTTTTTTCGAACTCACTTATAAGTAGTGTTTGTTATATTACAGTCGGTAACAAAAGTCTCCGAACACTAGCAAAAATTCCCATATAAAAAAAAATACACTTATAAGAGTTTTGTTAAATAAATCCTTGTCGAATCCTGTTTTTAGACTGACTAAGAACAGAATTCGACAAGGATTTATTTAACAAAACTGCATTAAGTGTACTTTTTTTTACATAGGAATTTTTGCTAGTATTCGGAGACGTTTGTTACCGACTGTACCATGTAGTTTCAAATAACATTGCTCGGCATGAAAATTTCCCCAACACCATTTTGGCAAAATCTTATGTAAATCTGACCTCCTGAATAATAATATGACATTCATTTTGCCCTACCACCTACCGTATTTTTGGGACGGTCACCTATTTCTATCACTTTTCGGTAATTTCATGATTATAAACTACTTTTTTTTTGGGGGGGGGAGGGAGGAGGAGGATTATTTTAAATGTTAAATACTTTCTGAGGGGCTACAGAGTTGGAGAATTCTAAAACACCAACATTTGCGGGAAGGCAAAATTTTAGGGGGGGGGGGATTCGCCACTGGAATTATGTATTACAGCTCTCACATTTTTTTTAATCTGTTATTAATGTTATTTATTAAACATTGCATTTTTTTAAGTGTTAAATTAATTATTTTTCATTCTCCAAATGGCCATAAAATTGACAAACAGTGATAAAAATTTTGGGATGGGATGGTGTCCCGAGAAAACGGTGGGTAACTGGGCATGATAGTCATATTTGGAATCAAGAGGTCATTTTACATAAGAATCAGGAAAAGTGGTATCAGGGGTTGATTTTTTTTTCCCAGCGCAGTGTAATTGATTGTATAAGCAGTATAATCGGAAGCAGAAAATAGCAAATCTCAGCAGATTTCTCGTGCGTGAAGCATTACGTTAAAAGTTATCTTTATCATTTCATAGGATTTGTCAAGGATAACCCTAAGAAACCGCATACTACTGTTAGATGACTCAGTGCCATCTAAGCATCTTTCACTCCTTGCTATTCTAATATTAAACATGTTGATTATAGTTTATACAATAATGTAATTAATCTCCTTAGTTAGGTCAAAGGCTAGTGATCAGTACAGAGGAGTTGTTCAAAAAAAAAAAAACACTACAGAGCAAGAAACAAGAGATTGCTGAAGTTATTGATTACATTTATTATTACATGTAAATTTATCATTTACATTGTTCGGAATATTCTCGATAACTAGAATATTTCTATCTGGTAGAATATCGAGAGGATGGCAATGTTATTATTTAAATAGTTTAACACTTTATCAGATAATTAGATCACCAACATTACATGAAGAAAGAGAAATTGGACTCACCCCGTTTTAACGGTGCTCCATAGTCTAGACTCTTGTGTGGATACATGGCGTCTTACGTCTGCGACATCCAAGGGCACACACAAATAAAAATTAGAATTGCTCCGTAGCGGATGAAGAACTGTCCCCACTGATACCTCTCTGTCCTCTGATACTTCTCTTCCTTTTCTCCCATCAAAAAACCCTCTATTCCTTTTTTTTTTTAATCTTTTTTTTTTTCCCGCCTTCTTATTCTTTTTTCTTTTATACATTTTCTAGTCCTAACCAATCTGAAAGTATACCTTTTTATATATTTTTTTCCCTTGATCCTCAATGGTCAGTATTCAGTTTTTATTTTTTTCCTTTTTCCGCCCCTTGAATTTTAAGTGGTCAGTCTTCTCCCTTTCTTAAATCACGTAAAATATTAGTTCCACCTCACCCCTTCATCAAGTATCAATATTATAGGGGGTCTTTTTGCTCCATGAAAAATTCTCAGGTGGGCCTATCTGAGTCTATCCCAAAATTCTCAGGTGGCTATACAAATTCTCAGGTGGGCCGTCTGTTGTGACTCCACGATATACTCTTTATTTAATAATATTTTATAGCTTTTGGGAAAAGGGGCCATTTTTCCTCATAACAAATGTTGTGGGGGGTCTTGTTTTATTTTATGGCTTTTTTTTTTTTTTTTTTTTTGCCTGGGCAGTTTACCTTTTCTGTTCCCCTTTTTGTTGTAAGTTTCTATCCATAAGACGTTTTTGTAAACCCTCTAAACTTTTATAATTTGCATCTGAACCTTTATACAGAGTAATGCTTTTCCTTTTAAAAGGAATTGGGTGAGTACCCTCAAGCAATAACACTACGAAAGTATACACACTAAAAATTTAAGCAATCCTCCATATTTCTCATAAGTCGTTTGCAGGTTGAGTTTATTTTGGAAGGGGAAAAAAAATCAAAACTTTTGCATAGTTTTACACACCGTTAAAGATGGTATATCGAATTGTTACTTTATTTAAATAACATTGGTATGTTTCAGAAAAGATTTTGTTTGAAAGTAACAATGGGAATGGGCACAAAATAATAAAATTTGGAAACATACTATAAATAAAATGATACTTTTAAAAAATTAAAGAACACGCTTTTATTGAAATGTGAACTAAAAAGCACAAAATATCTATCTTTATAGTATTAAAATGCAGGGTAAGGAAAAATTGTGTGAGTGACACACCATATTACAGGGTGATTATAAAATAATTTAGAATTAAACAAAATCCATTTTTTAAAAATCTCTCCTGACTGGGCTTGAACGTTAGACCTTTAGATTTGTAGCCCAGAGCTTTACCTCACAGCCACAGCGTTCACGTAGGGAAAGTCGTTTTTTTTACAATGCAGATTTTTTGTTTGCTCCCAGAGCGGTTACAAACATACATACAAACATACGTACAGGTGAAGCTAATAAAAGCGTGTTAAAAATAATGCTTAAAATTTGTTGTATTTGTGACAGGTGTGATTATGAGATTTCGTGATATTATATGCTTTCAACTGTAGGTTATTACCTAGTATATGCATGGAGATATTAATGTTTCCTTAACAAATTTGAAAAAGATCTGTGCATTTTTTTGTCCATAACTTACACGTTTTCAAACTAATGGAGTGTCATTTTAAGAAACATGACATTCTGTATTAGAAATAATATACTGAAATCAGAATATAACAATAATAAATACATGATGAAATATGATGAAATATGATCCCTTTACTAAGTAAATTGTATCTCCGCATGCGCAATCGCTAAGATTAATTATTTGTTTGTTTAATTCATTAGTCAATTACATTAGAGTTAGCCTAAAAAAAATCCAGATAAACGTCTTAAAAATTTAGAAAGATACGTCGTAGATAGAATTAATTGAATTTTATGAGCAGTGGAGAGAAGAAATTGTAAACGAATTTTATCTTTTTTTATATTATTATTATTATTATTTAGAATCAATAAACGCCAATATAATACTATATAAAAAGAAATGTGTTTAAAGGTTTTTTTAATTTTGCTTCTTTCTGAAATTCATCTTATTCTACCAATAATATCTTTTTGAATTTTGATGATATACATTTTGTATAAGATTAATTTCGTTGATTTTCCTAATAAGTTATGAAAAAAAAAAAAAAAAAAAAAAAAAAAAAAAAAAAAATGCTAATGCTTTCGCATTCGCAGTAAAAGTTATTTAGTGAAACTACTAATATTTCTATTCTCAGGTAATTATTATCTTTATATCCGAATTGCAATATACTGCATAGAATTTAGTATAATATGTTTAAAAAAAAATTGATAATTTTGCATGCTATTTATTTCTGTAAGTATACATGATATTAACATGAAAGCAAGAACGAAAAATTGTGCTATACGCGTTGATTATTAACACTTTCCAACTGTACGTACTTGTTGTATCATAAAACTTTCAATGCTCTTTGCCTACGTTAACATACGACGGACAGATAGACGGACTGCAAGGCACACAGAGTTACAGACAGACTAATTGAACTCATAATCAATCTTAAATATTGCCGTAAAATGTTAAAAATACTTAACGCAAAAGAAAATGCAACTCTCAGATTCTAATTGCAATCTTTAATATATCTGAATTCTTTAGAGTAGCCCTGTAAATATGCAGGTTAACCATATAATACTCTACACAAAGCATTATTTCATCATATTAACATTAATTGTCAATTTATTTATGATTTACTTAGTAGAAAGTTACTTAAATGTGATTTCTAAAAATTACTGTCCTAAAACGCAATATATATATTTTTTTTTAAAGATTTTCGGGTATTTCTGTATGCAAACCAGTAAATCTATTCACTCCATTTTTAATAGGGAACATCCAATAAGGAACTCAAATAACATATATCATTTTCAAGAGATTCCATGAATATTTGCGGGTGTTAGACCGCGGCAGACAGACAGATGCACTGAGAAAATCAATGCCTTTATCTAGAATGAATGAGTGATCATTTTCTAAATCCCCGAACTAGAAATATAGATTTCTGAATTATGCATATAAGGTACGCCAAAAAGTTGAATAAACGAAATGATCGAAAATTTCTTGCCTACACTTTTCTAGCTGGTGAAATAATATTATAAATATCAGGAATATTACGAATCTACTGCATTTCGAGAAATTCTCTGTTGATTTTCTAGAGTTGGGTCATAAAACCAAGATTATAGTTGTTAAAACTCGCTTCTTGTATTCGCACTTATTTGCGGAGATTTTTAAATAAATTTGGCCACAATAATACAACATGATTGAAAAAAAGGCTTACTATAATCACAATCTAGAGCTACAGCGCATATCAAGCATTTTTTCCAAAGTGCTTCCAAATATTGTTCTTTCGTTAGTTTGTTATTAGATTCTTTTTTCCCTTCGGGCTGAAATATTTGGTTAAATATATATGGTATGACGAGCGTTGCCAACGACGCGATAATACTTGCCAAAATTTGTAATTTTTAAATCAGGTTTCACACCAGTATTTTTGATGAAAATATGTCATATTAATTTTCCACGATTGCATAAAATGAATATTATAGATAATTTCTAGTATGAAGTGGCCCGCCGATATGGGAAACTTTGGAACTATGCTCACTATAATTATCCTACATTGACAACGCTGTGTAAAACTATACTGTAAGGCCCAACAACTTCATACGACTTCAGTAAAATTTCCAAAAAATTAGGTAAAATAATATGTTACCAATTTAATTATATGTAAGTTTTACCCTAAGTAATATAAACTTATGTAGAATTTTATTATTTAGTTGTTGAAATGGGAATATTATAATTCTTTTTCCTTTCTCCTTTAGCTTGCAATTGAGGTGAATTAGGCAAATGTATCTTTATTCCTCTTTGCAAATCAACTGGAGAATCAATGTACACCAAAAAATGCCTCTGTGATCCAGGATAAGCTGAAAAGGAAGGCATTTGCGTTGGTAAGTATGTAAAGACAATCTCTTTGTAAGAAACAGTGATATATTTTATGATTAATATATTCCAAATGATGAGTTTTTTTTTTTTTTTTTTTTCAGTTATAGTCGGTAGCAAATGTATCCGAGCACTAGCAAAAATTCCTATATAAAAAAAGTACACTTAATGCAGTTTTGTTAAATAAATCCTTGTCGAATCCTGTTTTTAGTCAATCTCAGAACACGATTCGAGAAGGATTAATGTAACAAAACAGTATTAAGTGTACTTTTTTATACAGGAATTTTTGCTAGTGTACGGATACTTTTGCTGCCGACCGTAACTGTAGTAAAATTCTAACATGTCACAACTAATTTTTCCTTTATATTCATCGCTTTTATACTTACAATACTCCGTTATTTAAATGTGATTTACAGTAATAATTATTGTTTTTGCTTTCTACTATATACGTAAGAAGAAAGTATTGGCTTGGTGAAAATATTTGCACTCCAGTTTACTATGAATTTACCTGTTTTCATACGTACTAAACACGATTTTTTCTTATTTAAAATATGTCTATTTGTCCTTGTGCATGTGTACCAAAAATGTTATGGCATTGTTTCTCAGAGCAAAAGAATGAAATTTAAACATACTTGGTATTCAGTTGGAACCTGAACTAAACTGGCGGTGATTAAATTTGGCGAACAGTCGCTCAACAGGTGTCGTTGTCATCCCATTTTTTTTTTTTTTTTTCGTAATTTTTAACATGGTAGTATAAAGCAAAATTTTGTAAGCGTGTGCATAACGGGAATTATTTTTTTACTCTTTACCGGGGAATCAGTATATATATATATATATATTCAAATGTGATAGTAATAATTAACCAGAAAAAAAAATGTGTATTTTAAGTATGGGTATCATTCAGTTGAACACATAAATATTTTTAAAACAAAGACATCTGTGATAATTTAAAGCAATATTATCGAGTTACCGATTGTTTTTCCATAATAATAATTATAATAATAAGTAAATAAATAAATGCGTATGTTATACATTTCTGATATGCAAGCCTCTGCATTCATTATTGAAAGTAATTTTAATAAATAATTTCCACTGCGTGAATTTGTACAAGGTATTATAGATGAAAGGTTTTAGGTGGGCACAACACACTAATTTTTTTTTTCTGTGGTACGATAAATATAGGAATATGTTTTTTGCATAAAACTTTTTTTCTTTTCTTTTTTCCCCAGATTGTTACTGTGGTGAAAACAGCAAGTGTGTGTTTGAAGGTGATGAAAAAATATGTTACTGTAGTGAAGGTTATACGGAAAAAGATGGAGTTTGTACAAGTAAATATATTTTATAACTTATATACAAGCATACTTTTTAATAACATGTAAACTACCAACATTTCCTAGCATTAACATGCCTTTTCATTTATGTGTTTATTAATATTTTAGATTTAAAAAAATTACTCTACATTCAATATATTTTAAACGAAAAAAAAAAAAAAATTACCAACATATATTTTTTAAAACATTTTTTTTTTCATTGCGTCTTTTATTAAGTATCATATTAAGTTTTTTAACAAATGATCTCTCCCTTTTTGCCGAAACGTCAGTGGAGGCCCTCTGTTGAGACTCAAAACGGTTTTGGGCTGTGTCTGTCTGTCTGTCTGTTTGTCTGTCGCGCGATAGCGGCCGCAAAAATAGCGATATTGACTTGAAATTTGGTACACGTGTTCATGAGCCCCACGAAATCAGCTGTATAGTTTTTGGTATGTACTCCATTTGTAGTTCGTATACAGGGACACGCCAAAGTTTTTCTTATCATTACGGCCTATGGGAGGAATTTGTATGTATCGCGATAGCGGCCACAAAAATCACGCTTTGACTTGCAATTTGGTACACGTGTTCATGTGCCCCACGAAATCAGCTGTATAGTTTTGGGTGTGTATTCCATTTGTAATTCGTGTACAGGGATTCTTATCAATACGGCCTATGGGAGGAATTTGTATGTACCGCGATAGCAGCCACAAAAATCACGCTTTCGACTTGCAATTTGGTACACATGTTCATGAGCCCAACGGAATCAGCTGTATAGTTTTAGGTGTGTATTCCATTTGTAGTTCGTGTACAGGGACACGCCAAAGATTTTCTATAATTACGGCCTATGGAAAGAATTTGTATGTACCGTGATAGCCGCCACAAAAATCAAGCTATTGACTTCAATTTTTGCTGAAACGTCAGTGGAGGCCCTCTGTTGAGACTCAAAAGGATTTTGGGTTCCGTCGGTCCGTCCGTCTGTCTGTCTGTCTGTATGTCGTGCGATAGCGGCCGTAAAAACCACGCTATTGACTTGAAACTATGTACACATGTTCATGATCCCCACGAAATTAGCTGTATAGTTTTGGGTGTGCATTCCATTTGTAGTTCGTGTACAGAGATACACCAAAGTTTTTTTTTATCATTACGGCCTATGGGAAGAATTTGTATGTACCGCGATAGCGGCCCCAAAAATAACGCTATAGACTTGCAATTTGGTACACATATTCACGAGCCCAACGGAATTAGCTGTATAGTGTTAGGTGTGCATTTTCTTTGTTGTTCGTGTACAGGGACACGCCAAAATTTTTCTTATCCTTACGGCCTATGGGAAGAATTTGTATGTACCGCAATAGCAGCCGCAAAAATCCTTCGATTGACTTGCAAATTGGCGCACACATTCCAGCTTTCCATATAAGTAGCTGTATAATTTTCATTGCTATATTTTTTATAAACTGTGTACAGGGACACGCCAAAATTCTTAACATTACGGCGTATGGGGTGAATTCCGTTTAAACGCATTTTAATATCATTACTTTGCAATGAAGAAAATGAAACTAGAGTACGTGAGTAAGATGCTTAAACTTATGTTGCTTGAAGAAAATATGTGCTGTTAAGCTTTCTAATTAATGTACAGGACCTTACAAAAGTGTTCTGACAATGTCACTCAGTCATTCAAACGATGTTAAATTTGGAACAATTAATTATTTTAAACGCAAAATAAGCTGAATAGTTTTTACTGGTGTATACAATGTTTATGGTTCGTTTACAAAGACACACGAAAGAATTTCGTAACATTAGAGCCTATGGACGAATTTTTAATTTAAGCGCGCACTTTAATGCGTTTATGCTGAATTGAACTTAATAAAGTTAACATACATTATAAAGATGCTTAAAATCATGTTTACTCTAAAAAAAGGTTATGTATAGACTAAATAATTTATGGGACCACCCAAAATAATTCCGAGTATGTACTGTAATCATCCAAATGATGTCAAATTAGTTTGAAAGATTAATGAGTTACAATTAATTAGATTTATTCTTATTATTGGCGTTTATAATGACTGTGGTTACTTTTCCGGGATACATAAAGGAATTTCGTACTTTTATGGTGTATAGTCAGTATTTCTTAAAAGTGTATTTTAACATGGTTACACCCCATCAAATATAATGAAATTTTATTAGAATTTTAAAAGCCTGTTTTCATGTTGAAATTTGTGGGCATAGAATTGATAATTAGTTTAAAGGTTACGCAAAATATTTCCGATATGCTATGTAATTTTTTTTGTATGAAATTCGGTATTTATGAATTTCCGAGAAATAATACAAGACCGTCGTTTAATAAGAATGCATATTGGTGCGTACTTGGGGGTTTGTAAGTTGTCCGAGAATGAAAGGCGAAACTTGCAAAAATTCAGTGATTTATTCACAGAAAGTTCCAGAAGAATACAGGTCTATAAACCAAGTATCAGCTTCAATTCAACCAGTAAACATAGCTTAAACAACAGCCGTTAACAGCAAAACAACAGTACAAACTGTTTAGCAATAACACATAAAGCAAGTCTCATTCAAAGAGGCTCAAAGCAAAGCAAGCATTTGACGAAACCGACATAGATCTGAGATTGGAAGCCTTGGCTAAAAAAATGCTCCTTTTATACTATTCTATCGAACCCAGACTGTTCTGGAAAATTATCGTATCTCATCAGCCAATGAGATTAGAGCTTCCATATTTGGTATATCCCTAATAAGGATTTTCTCGCCAAGGTCGCCAAAAAAATCGCCAAGGAGGGAAACAGTCGCAAAATTTGGCGCCAAATCCATTTCTTCCCTTATTGGAGCTTTTCAATTCATTTTTAAAGGAAAATTAGGCTATTTTAACGCTAAAACGACTAGAAATGCACAAAATTAGCATTTTATCGACTTACTAAGCCTCTTTGAAAAGATTTATACAAAAATAAATGCAATTATTTACAACTCCGTAACACTTTATATGATACACAATTAGGTATAGAAAGAGAGATACAGCCCCCCTCAGGAATGTATCCGATTATGGTAATAAGTCGATATATATAATAAGAAATAATATCATATAATAAGAAATAAATAAAAATGACCTATTGAAAAATGTCTGATGCAAATAGGACGTTGAGGCTCCTGATCTGCAGATCCACTAGTAAATATAAGGTACCTATAATATTATAGGAGCTTTAAGTTAATATACACAAGTGCGTGATTTCCACGTATTATTCTGACCACTACATTCCTACAGAAATCTCTGTTGCTCTTTTTGTAGTAACATATTGTGACGGAAGTAAAACAGTTATTATTGTTAGAAAATGCTTAGTGGCAGCAAAAACAAAACAAAACATAAGAAAATAGGCGGAATTTCTATCTAACTCTTTATAAAAGACGAATGATTTACCGTATCACATGACGTTTGTTGCCAATGTTTCTAAAGAATTTTTAATTGTATGATTTTTTTTATTTATACATTACAATTATGTATGTATTATGATTGTTGAAAACTATAGCAATTTAAAATTAAATTGCATATACTTGTATTGCATCTATATATTTTATTCAATTCAAAAGAAATGGTCATTACTATTAACCAAAAGGTTTTATGTATCTTATATTGTACAGAATTTTAAATTGAAAACATTCCAATAACAATTCAATCAACTAATAGTTTAAAAAGGAGAAAATGGTATTTGGCAACATTTAATCTCTAATAAATTAATTTATATATAGAATTATATGGTCTGTCTAAATTTACTTCGAAACTCATTAAATTAAATGCATAAAGTTATAGGAAAACAACAATAAGCTGTAATAAGAAAGCACTGCAGAACTGGCGTTTTAAAGTAATAAGTACAAAACTTTGAATAAACATCACAAAATGCAAAAATCTTGCAACAAAGAATGGTTTTTTGAAAACAGTGGTTGAGAGCCGATCCTTGTCTTTAGACACACAAACGCCAAGGGAAGTCAAAATGCAATCCTTATCTCAATCTTAAAAGTGAATTGAATGCATGGGTCAATCGAGCTGACTAAAGAAAATAAATTGGAAAAATCGGCATCAGAGAGAACAAGAATGAAAATGTCATGAACATACCTAAGATATACTCTATTTCTTTTAGGCTGTCGTGTCAAGGCCATGCTCAGATGAACTATGATTTCACTTCTCCCATCCGTTGCTAGGTTACTGAAGAAACAATGTCATCTCACTGGATGGAATTGAGCAGGTGGTGTAAGTCACGTGACTCCCTCTCCGCATTCCGTGGCGTTGAAGCGAATCTGCTAGGGAAAGGGACTATAGTGAGGAAATATATATACCGAAGAATTTTTCTTCAAACTAGTGCATATAAATGTTGCAAAGCAAAGGAGAATGAGGACTGCCCATTACCATACCGTCATTTTGGTAATATTAAGTACCATTAAAGATAAAGGCAGTTTGCCTGATACATAAATGAACTAAATTCACAAGCTTCTCAATTTCAATGAAAGAATAATGGAATTCACGTAATATCCTCTCTAAGCAAACCAGAGCACCCTGAATAAGAAGGAATATTAGTAAAAAGTGATTTAACATCTAAAGAAATCATAGTATAGTTTGAGGGCATTTAAGTTTGTTTACAAAGTCATATAATTTTTTAACTGTATAAAGATTAATACTAGTTAAACGAGATCTTGAAAGAAAACGAGAGATCTTGAAAGAAAACGAGCAAGATTATAAAAAGCCGCACCTATATTAGACAAAATAGGCCGAAAGTGGAGAGTGGACTTACGAACTTTTGAAAAAGCATAGAAACGAGAACAGAAAGCAATGGAATTTATGGAATTTTTTTTTCACTTTATGGTGTTTATTCAAAGTTTGTTAGTTATTACTTATAATTATAAACTATTTCTAATTTCACTTTCAATTATACATAAAGCAAAATGCCTGGTTTTATTTTAGCACACGAACTTGCAGTATAATATTTTAGCATGTGTTATATATGTACAGTCGGTAACAAAAGTATCCGAACACTAGCAAAAATTCCTATGTAAAAAAAGTACACTTTATACGGTTTTTTAAACAAATCCTTGTCGAATCCATCTGCACAGCACTAGTGCGACGTAAAAACCAACCAACCAACCAACCTTGTCGAATCCTATTCTTAGTCAGTGTAAGAACATGATTCGATAAGGATTTATTTAACAAAACTGTATGATGTGTGCTTTTTTTTACATACGAATTTTTGCTAGTTTTCGGACACTTTTGTTACCGACTGTATATATATACACAAATTTCATATATTATTCTAAATAACAAAACTGTTTCCGAATATTGGGAATTATTACAGTAACAAGGGTTAATGCATAAAACATTTTTCATTATTTCATGTTCATGGACCATAAATTAAAAACTCCTAATATATACATACATATTTGTTGTACTTTGTATTCTCTAATTTTATTTTATAAATGAAGTAGGGTAATGACGCATTCTGTACCTTAAATATCTGTTATTTTTCGAAATTCTGCTTGCTTTTAACTCTTCTGAAAAAAAAAAGAAATTATCGCGTCTGATGAGAAATCTCCAGATGTTCTGGTGTAATTTTGTTCATTTTATTCAAGGATTTTTTTTTTTTTTTTTTTTTTTTTCATATACCAAATTATGTGATTCTTTTTTTATCTTTTGTATATTGTTCTGCATATTCTGGAATTTTATTTGACATTTGATTTGCTATTTTATGCATTGTTGCTATATTAATATCATTTATACCATTTCAAAATTATTTTTTACTGAAAATCATAAAAAGGATGCCTCTATTTAAATATGACGAAATTTAAGCATTAATTTTAAAATATTGTGATATTTATGATGAGCCTAATTTGTGTTACCTTGTATTTTGTTAGTTAAAATACGAAAAAAAAAAAATTAAAATATAAATTTTTACTTACAATAAACGTTAACAATTTCAAAAATATTTTTCAGTTTTAAAAGTAAAAATAATTAAAATTTTATATTAAAAATAATATATTTACAACTAAGCAAACTAGCTTTTTGATATTTCATTTTTAAAAATCTTTTTTAGGTTATTATTTTTTTATTTTTTTCAAATGCTTTATGATAATTATTAAAAAAAGATCCAAATAGATTAATATCTTATTTACCTTTGAAATACAGTGGAACCTGTCTAAAGTGACCCTAGGGACCGGCTAAAATGGTCACTATACGCAGGTGGTCACTTTATAAAGGGTCTTTAAAATTGGAAAAGGGTCGCTTTAGTCAAGAAAATGGTCACTTTAGTCAGGTGGTCACTTTACCAAGGTGGTCACTTTTACAGGTTCCACTGTATTTATAACTTATTTCATTTTTTGACTTCTCTGCCTGTCGTCATCGAAAGCCAAAGCACATATTATTCTATTATAACTACTCATTGCGTAATTTATTTTTCAAAATCCGTTTTCACACTGAAAACATTCCCAACAGCTCCCCCCCCCCTCAAAAAATTATTTTATTATATTTTTTTTTAATCCAAAAGATGCCCTGCAACAATTTTTCCCGTAGATTCAATTTCATAGCGGGTATGGTGATCGGAGATCGCAAAATTGTAAACAATAGAAAGGAGCTTTAATAATTTGATAATTGGTTTCATATAAAAGCAATATTTCCATTTAATATTTATAGATTAAACTATATTAGGTTTGTTCATTAAAATATATATTCAAACAACAATTCTTATGTTTCTTGAAGCATTTTTTACAGATTTGAAATATTTAAATTGCGTTTTCTGAGTTTGCATTTTTTTCATGAATTCATGATCTTAAAATTGCTAAACCTTCTACTGATATTTAAGAAAAGACTTGATTTTTATATATATATTCCGATATTTAATGGAACATGCTTAAAAGAATCAGGGATGGATTTTTCAACATCTTCAAAAGAATATATATATATATATATATATATAAATTCTTTTTTAATTTTTACCTAGACTTACATTTTTTAATTTTTGCTCAAAAACTACTTAATAAATTTCAAAACCCACCCCCTGATTCTTTATAGAGCATGTTCTATTAAACATCTAGAATATATATATATATATATATATACATATATATATAAATTAAGTCTTTTCTTATATATCTCAGTAGAAGTTTTAGAATTTTGAAGATCAGGATATCATGAAAAATTACAAACTGAGAAAATTTAATTTAGAGAGTTCTAATCTGTAAAAGTACATCAAAAACCTTGAATTGATGCCTGAACATATATTTTCTTGAACAAGCATATTATAGTTCAATTTATAAGTATTAAATAAAAATATCATCTTTTATAGGAAGTTTTCAATGGTGCCAATTGCCCTTAATTCTTTCTATATACTCAATCCATTTAAATTTACAATTGACATAATTAAATAATGTTTTAAATCTAATTATTGTTTCCGAAATTGTGAAAAATGTATTAAAAATTATACATACTGTCTAGAAGGGAATTCAAAGATTCCGAGTTGAGACGTAGTTCGAGTACGATTTAAATCGTCTTTTCGTCCAAACAAATTTCATGCTTTTAGCAAAAGAACTTGTGAGGTTTGCGTTGACGCAGACCCCCATCTTAACTTAGCTAACATAAAGAAGAGCATAAGAAGTATAAGAAGCACAAAGACTCAGATATTTAAAATAAAACTAAGAGTTTATTCAACCAGAATAATGGGAGGATTTGTCTGGAATATGTAGCTCAGTCAGCCTATATAAATACTTTAGCAAATAAATGTATAATAACTAATTTAGATAATTTGAACCCCATAACAGTAGAAGTTATAGAGACGGGTGCACTCCTTGCTCAGCTGCTGTGACTCCAATTAGATTAGCGGATTCCCGGCTAATTCAATTTTTCATTCACGAATACTACCACCAAAGTACAACACCACTCATTAAACTACTTAACTTAAGCGACACTCATTCTCCTTTATCGAAATATAACTTTCTCCAGGCTCTAAGCCTTGAACTTTGTCATAGACAGACGTTAGACAAAACTCCACTACACCACCTCTTTTACGAAAATCATCTTCATCTTATACCACTTTCCACCAACTTCCCTTCTCTTCATTTCAACCAAACTTTTATAATCACTTCCTATTCATCTACATCTGGCGACTTACTTCCTTCGTTGCAGCACCATGTCGACATAAAATTTCGCCGAGTCACTGGCGTCGAAGCGATTTAACCATTGCAACTGAATACTTTGCTGGATTCAGCTTAATTTTAAACAAACTGTATTGACCTTCTACAGTCTCGACCTCACAAACTACTCTCATATGAAGCCTACTTCAGTGGTGCCGTCAAAGGTGCCAAGTCCCCTTAAGTGACTAACTAAGTAGCGTAATTTACAATCATATAATACATTTGATTACAAATTGAAGAAACATTTTGATTAGTATTCTATAGAGATATTAATTTATTTTATTTATTACACTTGATTTTATAGCGACGTGTAATGCACATCAACCATGTAAAAATGGAAGTCACTGCGAAAATGGAGTTTGCAATGGTCTTAATGGTACCAGTGGAAGATTTTGTGACATCATCGATGATTGTCCTAATATTTGTCCCAAACGAGGAGATATCAAATGCACATATGATATAAAGCACGAAAGAGCTTACTGCGATTGTCTCAATAGAAGACTGGAGTTTCATCCTGAAACTCGAGAATGCAGAAGTAAGAAAGTACCATAAACATGTGAATATGCTTTGAATTCTATTAATTTATACGTTATTAGGAATTTTCCCTACCTAATGATTCTTCTTTCAATGTTATTTTTACTCCCTATAAATATACAAGATTCTAACAACCATAACATTGATTTAAAAGGTTCATAATTAATATTTGCTAATTTTTCTCTCTCAATATTTTCCACCTGCATGGTTTTAATATAATTAAAGTACTTTAGAGTGATTAAGCGCAGATTTTAGATAAATATTTAATATATTGTGTGAAATAGACCATGTATTGGTTGTAGTAATCTGTGTTGCGATGTCTGGCGGATTTTTAATTGAATAATCACCAATAACTTTTAATTAAAATGTTTGCGTAATCACTTTGAAGATTGATAGTCTACTATGTATATAAATATCACTTATCAAAACTATTAGTGATTATTGGATAAAAAATCCGACAGATCTTACTTTCAAAAAATAGACACAATTTATATACATTATAATTAAAATGTGTTTCAAAAAATTATAATTAAAAAACATGAAAACTGGTAATTTAACTAATATCTATAAAATTAGTAGCAATATTCCACATTTCATGGTGATTCTAACTTTATATTATTTTAAATACTCTTTATCTCATCAGTATATTTCTGAATGTAATATTTTTGTTCAAATAATTTTAATTAATTAATTTTACAAAAAATTTATGAATTGACTAGAAACAATATATATATATATATATATATATATACTGCCTTCATGAGGAACGAATAAGTTGTAATTTTTTTTTAAATCTCTAAAATAGAAATATGGATTTCCGAGTTATGCGTATAAAGTAAACTCAATAGACAAAATGATCGAAAATTTCTAGTCAATGCATTTCTATATAGTGAAATTATGCAAAATCGTTTTTATTGCTGGAAATTCTCTTTTTGATTTCTAGAATTGATTTATAAACTAAAATTATAGCTACTAAAACTCTTCTCTTGTGTTTGCGTTTATTTGCAGATATTTTAAAATACTTTTGACCAAGATAATTTAGGAAAATGATACAGAATTGCAATATGAACGTCTGAACTTCCTAGTAAAGGAAACTAGAATATATGAGGACATGACGACAATTTATAAAGACTTGGCACTATTTTTACTATAGCCACAATTATTTACTATACTGTTAAAAATTTTCAGTTCAAGGTTGAACCAAATGTTGGTACTACAGTATCTTCAATTTGCTAGGTTGGACCAAACCTTGGTACAACTGTAGCTGCAACCATGCAATGGTGAAACTGGGATCCGGAATTTTCGCCCCCGGCATTTCGCCCCCAGCATTTCGCCCCCGGGAAATTTCGCCCCCCGGAAATTTCGCCCCCGGGACATTTCGCCCCCGGAAATTTCGCTCCCGAGTGATGTAAAATATAAATGTAATTACAAATAAAGATATAAACTTACATGCGGTATTTCCCAAAGTATTACCATGTTTTTATTAACTTCGAGTCTTCTTTGCTTGTTTGTGTGTCCAGTACAAATCTTGCAATCGAATTTTAACTTACTTCCCGACTAGTTAGACATTTGAAACTTTCAGAAAAGCTCAAAACATGGTGACAATGCATTTTTTTAATACTTTTAGCTAGCTGTTTCGGGTCCCTGCTGCCTTCGGCAGCATTTATGATTCACCAAAAACTTATTTAACTAACTTCCCGACTAGCTAGACATTTGAAACTTTCCGAAAAATTCAGAACACGGTGAGAATGCATTTTTTAAATACTTTTAGCTAACTGTTTCGGGTACCTGCTGCCTTCGTCTGCGTTTATGATTCAACAAATAATTATTTAACTAACTTTCCGACAAACTAGACATTTGAAACTTTCAAAATAGTTCAGAACACGGTGACAATGCATTTTTAAACTACTTTTAGCTAACTGTTTCGGGTCCCTGGTGCCTTCGGCAGCGTTTATGATTCAACAAATAATTATTTAACTAACTTTCCGACAAACTAGACATTTGAAACTTTCAAAATAGTTCAGAACACGGTGACAATGCATTTTTAAAATACTTTTAGCTAACTGTTTCGGGTCCCTGCTGCCTTCGGCAGCGTTTATGATTCAATAAAAAATTTATTTAACTAACTTCTCGACTTGCTAGACATTTAAAACTTTCAAAATAGCTCAGAACACGGTGACAATGCATGTTTTTTTTTTTACTTTTAGCTAACTGTTTCGGGTCCCCGCTGCCTTCGGTAGCGTTTATATGATTCAACAGAAAATTTAAAAACATTTTATATAAAAAGATCGTTCATCTTTATATCTTGTAATAATTTGTTGTATAAAAATATGAAGTTTATACAATATTTATATATGTTTTGATTTTGGTCATAAAAGGGTTCACAAACGGCATGGTGATAAAAATTTGCGTGAATGAACATTGAATATATTCATTCACGCTGAAAAGATTTACTATTTCTCTTCTAATATCGTTCATAAATTCTGGTCGTTTTTAACTTTCAAATAAGCAAAATTACTCTGCTCCACAATCCCATCCGTGATGGTAAAAGATTTTATGTCATGTCTACGGACCCCATTTAGGGGCGAAACGCAGACCGTCGCCAATTGCCCATTGCACAGCACTAGTGCGACGTAAAACCCAACCAACCAACTCTGCTCCTCAGAGGGTTTAAGAACTGAGAATCGAAACTGAGGTTGTTTGCAAATATAGTACATTTTCAAAAGTAACTCTTAACTCTCATAGAGCATAGAAAGTTTTATTATGGGTTTACATTTATAATTTTACACTATTTATTAGTAATGGAGCATATAATTAATTAAATTGCATTAAGCCAAAATAAATAATGCTCGCTTACTAAGTATGTTTTCGTTTGTTTCAAAATTCGTAAACAATTCGTCTTTTATCAATATAATTGCAGGCTTTATCTACGGGCAAAATATTCATAAATAAAATCCATTCGTCGACTAGAACATAGTTCTGTCTTAAAGAATCAAATTCGAAACGCTAAAATGTCGAAAACTTTCGCAACAATAAAATTACGGGCTCTGTCTATGGTTTAAATATTCATTAAATTTGTCGACAAGAACCTGCTTATGTCTTTACATATTACTTTATACACGCAAAAATGTCTTCAACATTTATAACAATATAATTACTAGCTCTATCATTAGCTTCTTTTCAAATCTCTATGATGATAGCTCATATTTAATGGCCAAAATCTTTGTATTCTTTGTCATTGTGAATATAATTCTCCTAAATATCTCCAAAACGGAAAAT
Organism: Salticus scenicus; assembly: GCA_963930645.1. NCBI lineage: Eukaryota > Metazoa > Arthropoda > Arachnida > Araneae > Salticidae > Salticus > Salticus scenicus. The sequence goes on along the minus strand of OZ005660.1, from coordinate 122,852,238 downwards.
TATATACAGTCCAAAAAGAGAGGCGCACAACTAGATGTTATAAGAAACCCTTATACCAATTTGCAACGTTCTACTTCGAAACGCTATTCAGATATGCGAGATACATTGCAGGGTCTATCTTCGGGCTAAATATTCATTTAAAAAAAATGCAATCATTGACAAGAATGCTTATGTCTTTAAGCATAACTTTCTACAAACAAAAAGTCTTCAAGTTTCATAACAATATCATTATTGGCTCTATCTATAGCATTTTTTGAAATTTCTATGATGGTAAGTCATATATAATGGCCAAAATCTTTGTATTTTTGGTTATTATGAACATAATTTTCCTAAATATCTCCAAAATGGAAAATCATATAAAGTCCATAATCATATAAATCGTATAAATAGAGGTGTACAACTAGATGTTATAACAAACCTATATACTAATTTTCAACGTTCTACGTCTAACAGTTTTTGAATTATGCGAGATACATAATTCAAACGGGAACTCGCATTAAAAACAAAGTTGAAAGTGTACAACTAGGCATTTTAACAGTCATGCATATAAATTTACAACCTTCTACGATCATTCATTTTTTGAGCTATGCAGAATACAAAATCAATTTCGCACATCGGGATTACTAACTTCCGTACACTTTGTATAAGAAAGTAAAAATGGTAGAATCATTTTTTAAACACCAATTTCCGAGATCTAAAACTGAAGTAGGATGACTGTCTATTTTCCTGTTATAATTACGTAATACATGACAAAGGATATCTGAAATGGATTTATGTAATAATTTTCAAGAAAATCGTTACAGCCGTTTTTGAGATACAAACTTTTACGAAAACTTGGCAAACTCAATTATTGACTGGAAAACGATAATTACGTACAAAAAGATGTTTAAAAAGGAGTTAATATAAAGAGTTTGAAAAAAAAAAAAAAATCCGTGCAGTCGTTTTTAAAGGAACGCACTTGCGAAACCGGAAGCCTATAAATTTTCCTGAACTAACCAACTATATTATTTGAAACGTCATCTAATAGAGTGATTATATAGAAACTTTGAAAAAAAATTGATGGAGCCGTTTTTGAAATACGGACTTACGGTACAATTTCCGTTTTCCGCTGTCCCATTTCTGATTTTTCAATTTCCCCCAAAATTTTAAAAATTAATCTGTATATCAGACCTGTCTCAGTTCTGAATTTTCGTTGTTCTATTTTTGTTAACTTCGGAGATATGATACCCAGAAGATTCCGCACATACATACACATGCATACATATACATACATATACATACATACACATACTCTGACCAACTGTCAGAAACTAATTTTCTGGACTCAGGAGGCATTAAAATATATAAATCAGGTGAAAACGCGATATCGATTTTTCGGACCGTACCTTAGAATGTAGAAAATGAAGGGAAAAGGCTGAAAATTCATAGAAACAGGGGGAAAAAAGATTCAATATTCCACAGAAAAAAGCATGGGATGAAACCAAAAATCTCACAATGTCAAGTGTGAAAAAAAATATATATATATATAACACCGGAAAGGATAAATGGACAAAATTGACTAGAAAAAGACACCGAAGAGCGGTAACGGGCGGGCTGGGGCGTTCTATATATCGTCAGGGGTTAATGCGACTGGCCTAGTATAAGTTCATTACCCTACAGTAGTAGGGTAATTAAAAATTTCTTGCTTCTGTAATCTTATTTCCTTATTTATCAATAATGATCAGATTGATTAATAAATAAAACAAAGTAAAATAGTATTTGATAAATTAATAAAAGTATTATGTGTGCACTAAAAATTTAACAAATAAATAAGTAATATTATTGTACTTTCTTTTAATTAACAGCGACAAAAAATTAATCGAACAATTTTTGCATTCGAAAACCTTATTTTAACTCATATGTTTTATTGAAATTTTATTTTCACTCTGTCGGAAAAATAAAATTTCCACAGTTGATTGTGTGATTTTATTAAAAATCATATGTTTTATATTGAAATTAAAAGGAAAAATAGTGTGAATTCAATATAAATATATGGAGAATTACTACATGTATATTTATATTTTTATTTATTATTGCATATATATTTTCCACAACTCGGGGCGAGACGCTGGGGGCGAAAATTCCGAAATCCAGTGTTCGGGGGCGAAATTTCCGGGGGTGAAATTTCCGGGGGCGAAAATTCCGGGGTACTAGATTTCCCGGGGGCGAAATGCTGGGGGCGAAATGCCGGGGGCGAGATGCTGGGGGCGAAATTTCCGTAAACCGGTGAAACTTTCTACTATGATTTGGTGCTTCCTGTTGAAAAAAAGCACCAAATTATGGTAGAAATTTTCTCCATCTTATGGATGTAAATATTGCTGTACCAAGCCGTGGTTTAATGAAGCACCAAATAATGGTAAAAGGTTTCACCATCGCATGGTTGCAGCAAAAATATACCATGTTTTGGTTCAATCTAGTTTAAAACTTTTAACAGTGTAGATGTCAGTCGCCTTTTTTTTTCAGTGTAAATTTAAATACATATGTAGTTTCACATTCAATATCTGGTGCATATGTTGATATTTAAGTAAAGAATATCGTCAATCTCATTTACTCCAAGCACTGATTTTTTAAAAATTCGAGTTTGACGAAGAGGAATTGTCTTAATGATTGTTTTAATGCTGAAAAACCTATTGTAAAACTATTTTTAGAAATATGATGTGTTGTGTTGTAAGATTCAATGCCGATTCTCTATTCTTGGGGCTTAGGCCCTGTTAGGTTGCCTTCAGTCTAGGTCTTTCTAAAGTGTTCCTAACCCGTATTCACTCATATTTCGTATAAAATTACAAATCAATCCTAGTGGCTCGGTCAGCGTGCGTGAGCCAGGTTAGGTTCGAAACCGAAACCACCCATCTATTATTTAAATTTAATTATTATCATTCTTTTTAAATGCCCCTTTCTAATTAATTTATACTTATTTCTCTCAATTTTACATTATTATAATTTGACGATATATTCTAAATATTCTTGAGTACTATTTTGTGAATTCCTTGTTATTTGTTTTACTTTTTTTTATTTTTATTTTTATTTTTTTATTCTGTATTTAAATACTGATATTTAAGGAAATTCTTCAGCATTTAAGCAAAAAAAAAAAATATATATATATATATATATTTTTTTTTTTTTTAATAACTTAGGAATGTATCCAAAAAGTGATATAAAATAGTTGCACAGTAATGTAAAATCAAGGAGGAAAAATAAGAATTAATTTGTAGAAGACATTTTAAAATTTAAGAAAAAATAAATATATGTATGTATATAAAATAATAATAAATGAAACTTTGATTTTTATTATTATTTTGAATTTAAATTGTTTTCGAAGATGTTTAGTATACTTGATATTCCTGTAATTCATTATGTAAGTGCATACAGCTTTACACATCTCTAAATTAATAACTTACAAAAACTACATAACTATACCATGTTTTTTTTTTTTTTTTTTTTTTACACCTTTTAGTGGTCAGAATATCGTTTTTAGTTTTTAATTTTTGCGTAATTAAAAATATAATTCTATTCTATCAATTCTTAAACATGAGATTAATTTTTACTGATATATCACTGAAAGTGTAAAGATCATTGTATGATTTCGGATTTAAAATCCTACTTAAAATAGCTTCGTCCTATATGTAAAACTTTTTTTTTTATATCCCACCCATGATATCTTACAGACCATTCGATGCATGGTACTAAAACTTTACCTTTTCCAAAGGAATGAAAATGAATACACCTCTGCTGAAGATGACAATTTTTATTTCAATGAACGAATTCATGATCCCACATTATAAATCCGAGTTAATTTTATCCAATGGAAAAATTATGTAAATAACATAAAATTTACAGGAAATATATTGAGCTCGATAAAATGCTGTTTGACGCGAAAGATTTTCAGTGCTACTTTGGAATCTACCCTCGCAGAGGAAACATTCAAAAGGTGTCATCTTCAAAAAAGATTGAAAAAAAATATGTGATTCTACTCTTCATAAAACACCAGAAAGTAAAAAAAAAAAAAAATATCGGCTGAAATTAATTACAGCGACCACAAAATGTTGTGAAAACTAAGCATATTTGACGTTTTCACACTCTTAGGCGATTGATTTTGAGTACTTGGCGGAGAAGCTAAATTACTGAGCTGAAGAACAACTGGAGGAAATGCTAGACCGAGAATCAAGGAGCGTAGCTCCGAAATACCTGGGACCATATGTTCCGTACCTTCGGAAACCAAATGATTAGTAACAGATGAAAGTACAAGTACCAGATGCATGAAAAAAAAGAAGGAAAAGAGCAGAGGCTAAGAAAGGCTACCAGAAGTATTTGAGTTGGTTAATGCAATTAAGAAAAAATACAGACTTCCAATTAAGGAAGAGCCTGATTTTCGAAAACTTCCCAAGGAATAGTAATTTTTGTCAAGAAAATTGGAGCGTTTTTTATTTTGATAAGTACGGAGTTGAGCTTAGAGATAAGTTCGTTAAAATTTTGAACGTTCAATTCTTGGGCAATATTATTAAGAACAATATTTAGATCGAGAAGTTGGCTAGAGCACAGATTATTATACAGATAGGACACTCCCGTACATTCTTCGGTACCCAAAATTTGACTGCAGCGACCCTATTGTCAACGGCTGTAAGTTTCTCGAGATTTCCGGTTTACGCAATCGCTTATCTTATTTTTATTGTATCTATGTTCATTGTAATATTAGTGCAACGTTAAACCCAACATCCAACCAACTAACCATTGTATCGATGTTTACATTTTGCAACTTCGTTATTGTTTACGAAATTGATTGTCGAAAGCAATTTATTTTTAGAAGCAAGTACTAAATATTAAGCAAATAAATTTCGAAAATATATATAAACCAGAAATATTTTTTTTCATTTTAAAGCATTTTGTATTATTTAAACCAAACAAAGTTAAATATTTAAGATTTTATTCCATACTGCTATTTCAGCATTACAGTTTCTTATATTAATTTGTATACTTGAACACGAATGTGTTTGGCAAAATTTATTTTCAAACATAATAAAAATTAGTTTTATTTTTTAGAAAATAGCTGTAATGTTATGATTTTGTGAATTTAAAAGTAGTAGAAATAGTGAAGCAAAGAAAACTGCACATATGTTTTCATTTGGCAACTTTATTATTGTTTACAAAGTTGATTGTTAAAAGCAATTTATTTTAAGAAGCAAGTGCTAAATATTAAGAAAATAAACTTTGAATATACATAAAATAAAAACATTTTTTCATTTTAAGGCATTTTGTATTATTTAAAACAAGCAACGTTAAATATTTAATGATTTCATACTGCTATTTCAGAATTACAGTTTGTAATTTTAATTTGTACTTGAATATGAATATGTTTCACAAAGCATATTTTTAAACATTATAAAAAATAATTTTTACTTCTTAGAATAATAGCTGTGAATGTTTTGAGGATAATTTTGTGAATTCAAAAACAATAGAAAGTGAAGAAAAAGAAAACTTCCCATACTAACACTAACCTGCTACTAACTTCTCGCGAAATAGAAAAACAATTTTCGATCAAAGATGCTATTCATGTAGACTTAACACATGTAGTTCCCCAGTGTTGACACTAGTGGTGCTACTATATTTCCGGTTCGCGTTTTAGCTTCACTGTCCTATCTGTATGATAATCTGTGGGCTAGAGTTAGCTTGTTGAGTTCTCAGAGAGGTGGGAGTGGCAATCATGGCGTAGGAGAATTCGGATTGGTCTGGAGGCGTGGCCTGAGTGTGGCGCACAGCGAAGTTAGAGTTGGTGATTTTAGAGCGATTCCTATTTTCAGGAAATTTTGGGCAGCCCCTGTAATTAGCGGCATGATAACCATCACAATTACAACATTTAATGTTTTCAATTTTTTCAGAACCGAGATGACAGTCTCTGGTAAGGTGTTCGCCAGAGCATTTTATGCATTTGGCCTTCATGTGGCAGTTTTTAGCCGAATGATAATACAATTGACATCTAACACACTGTTGAGTTTTAGTAGGATTGCGGTAAGTTTCAACACCGACTCTGTAGTAAAGTATCTTATCGACTTTGAAAATTTCTTTGCTATGTTCATTATTAGTGAGATGAATTTGAACTAAAGGTAGGCGCTTCTTAGTTTTGAAGTTCGTAGGACGGTTAATTTTTAAGACTTCGAATTTCATGTGAGTGAGGACGTCCTCAATATCTAGTTCTGTGGTTTCGATGGGAAATCCACGAATCACGGCTTTAAGGGGGGGGGGGATAGTTCTTTCGTTTTTCAGATTGTATTGGATATTCATTTCATCGAGTTTTGAGATGATAGGATCATGATACTCAGGAGAATCAGGGTAGATCTTAAGAAATTTACTCTTAGGGGCAACAGTAAAAATTGCAATGACCAATGTTTTTTGCTAAATGTTTAAGTAATTGGTTGTTATCTCCGCATTTAACGGTAATAAAACGACCCTTGGTCCGAGAGAAATTAGTAATTTTCCAAGCAGAAGTAGTTTTAGCTTGGATTTTCATGGCGCCATCTGGTGGCGCAGAATGATAAAAAATATTTTTTTCTTCCAGACTATCAAATTTGTTATTGACTGGAACGTTAAACAGAGATTCTAATTTGCTATTTTTTTGTTCAGGACTAGTATTATTAATCTTACGTTTAGTAGCTTTCACAATATTAGTGCTATTAGAGAGGGAAGGTAAAATGTTAGTGTTTGTTAAAGGAATATTAGTTACATCAGATACCTGAGATGTAGTGTCCATCTCTTCAGTGATGTCATCGTCTCTCAACCAATCAGAGGTTTCGATCTTTCCGAATCCAATTCGGAAATCAGGGAAGCTGGGGATGACGGTGCAGATTTCCGTAGTGGTATAGTCTTTGATACATTTATTAGTAGATTGACCAGAGTTTGGGTCAACATAAGTGAATTCGAGATTTAAGAAAAATTCATACTTCTCGTCAGTTAGCTGAGCAAGGGTGATGACTGTAAATTCTTTTTCGTAGTAGAGATAGGTGATCATATCAATGAGGGATCCCTTGAAAAATACAATGTCGAGTATGGTTGTTTTATTTAAGGTCGAATGGTCCTTGCCAGCTTTCGGATCATGGCTCTGTAAAGGGCCCCTAGGAACTGGGGGATTATCGATACCTTTAATATTCTCCATATTAACAGAGGCAATCATTTGATCCTTACTAGTCCTCGAATTTTGGCTCTGAAAAGAGCCTCTCAAACCTAGTGGAACAGTGATGATAGTTTTGGCAGCTGCAGCCAGATGGCGGGCTCAGGTGCAATAGAAGAAGACGTCCACTCTCTACCTAGGCAGGAATGTCATCTCATGTGTGAAATGCTAGACCGGTTTTCTCGTGCCGTTTTTAAAGCTTTGTCTTCCGAGCGTTGCACGGCAGAATGTATTTGACATTTTTATATTTCAAAATAAAATTTTCTAAAGGTTGTCTGTTCGAACAACTATATGCTAAACATGATGTCACAATTTTAAATTTTAATTCTTTAAGGAGTATAATAGTAATAGACGACCCGACAAATGTTGCCTGCCATGCAGGGTTTGAATTTGTACGGCAAACGATTGCAGAAAAACTGGCACGCACAAATACTGCGAAAAGGTATTGGAACCATTTGCTCCAGTTGTTCTTCAGCTCAGTGAGCAATACACGGTTCTGTTCTTACATGGCAATCTCGGTGTCAGCGAACGTATCGCCTAGCAGCGCTAAATCGCCAAAATTGCTTAATTTTGGTAATTTTTTGTGGTCGATGTAATTAATTTCAGCGGATAATTTTTTCACTTTCTGGTGTTTTATGAAGAGTAGAATCACATATATATTTTTCTCAATATTTTTTTGAAGACGACACCTTTTGAATGTTTCCTAGTCAGATAATTTTGCCTTATTATTTGCAAGCTCTGTATTTTTTTAAATAACGTTAATTATAATTTAACAATACTCTGAAATTTTCAGACTATTAAAGCTGTTATTACAGAAAAAATAAATAAATAAACGAGTAATAGTTTTTGCTGTTTTTGAGGTTATTCATGTTATGCAATGTCCTTAAAATAATGAATTCAATTTACATTATTGAATCAATAATGCATTCATAATATTAAAATTGTGTATAAAAATAGCTATGTCCATATAATATTTATAAAGTAGTTTGGTATTTTGTATACGTAAATTTGTTATTTAAAATTTTGCGCTACATCTTTTATGAAAAGTTGGAATCTAAAGAAGATAAACTAAAATATCTTCATTGTTTAATAAACATATTAATTCAATAATGTGTTTTTATATCAAACAGTAAGCTTTAGTTATTTTTCGTTTTATTTTCATCGTAGAGCGATGCGAAAGTACCATTGACTGCTCAAATGGCGGAAACTGCACAGGCGATCGATTTAACAAGTTTTGCCGATGCTCAAACGGTACCACAGGGTATTTTTGTGAAAATGTTCCAGGATGTGATAAAAAAGAGTGTGGAATTGGTGCAAAATGTGAATTTGATCCTGAGAGTAAATCTGCAAGTTGCGTATGTTTTGATGGAAACTTAGCTTTTGATGAAATCAGTAAAGTATGCAAAAGTAAGTTTTAATGAAGATAGTTTTGACAAATTGTAGGTGCGAAATTTTTGGATAAAACTATTTCAGAATTCCTATATTCAGTATATTTAAATTATTTTATTCAATATTCGGTTTAAATATAATTTAGATGGTTCTTGCTGTTATTGTTTACGATTAATTTCATTCATAGAAATCTATGTTGCATATATATATGTATATATATAAATGAAATTTCTCTAAAGTTCTTAGTATATATATTTATTTTTAAATCTCAACAACTGTCCGTATGTTTAAAAATCATTTAAGTTTTAATTTAATATTCTGTTTTACTTTTACTTTATTAGTTCTTGCAGTAACATTTCATAAATATAGCTACAAAATTCCTATATGCAGAAGTGGTCAAAATTGGTCAAATTTCCGAAAAAGGGCACTTTGGAGGATAAATACTTTATGCAAAATAATACCATACAAATATCATTGAAAAGATTCAAAATTCTCTCTTTTTTTTTTTTTTTTTTTTTTTTTTTGCGGAAAACCCTTCATGAACCAAGAAATTGAAATAAATAACAGAAATTATGCTGGAGTTACGAGCCCAACAGGAATTATTTCTCACGTAAAAGACGTTTTACTACCTGGTTGAAATTATTGGATCTCCAAATTAAATACGTGATACGGGAAAATCTTTTCATGAAATTTCAACTCTGGAAAATATCTAAAATCTACCTCATTTTTTTGCCGATTATTTACTTAATGTTTACTCTACGATTAAAAGCCTCTTTCAAACATTCAAATTTATTTATTCAATGAAAACCAATAGGAATATTATAAATCATTATTGATTAAGGTTTTACTTTAGTGTAAAATCATTACATTATAAAAATACTCATAGAAACTACCCATCAGCAACGCAAAAACGGCAGAAACTTTATCATTGTTCAAATTTAAATAATAGTAGTTAATATACATTCCGGTCAATGTTTTTTTAGAAAATAGGTGAAAATAAAAATAATCTCTAATAATTTGATCACCTAGTGTATATAATGGGTGCATTATAATCTACGATAATTAAAATTTTGAGGCAACATTTACTTAATGCTTTCGCGATCGCTGACGAATGTACGTCCTTTAGAAATATTTAACTCTACACTGTAAAAAATATGTCCTATTTTTTGCCAGAAATTCTCTGTAATTTGAGAAAATACGCCTAATTTACGAAAAAATTAAGTTGTCAGAACGTATTTTCTCAAATTACAGATAATTTCTGGCAGCAAATAGGACATATTTTTTTACAGTGTACCTAAAGGTGTTTCCTGCCTTTTGTAGGTAATAGTATTTTGCAAGATTATAGTTAACTAATACTTGTATTTGTACAACTAGTGTACTACGCATACAAATATCTCAGTTAAAAACAATACGGTTATAACATATATCCATATACAGGAGATCGGAAAAACTTTATTCTAAAATAATGGAATTTGCAAGAATATCTATTACAGGCAAAGCTTACATTAAAAAGGGTGAAAACGTGTGGTTGTGAAAGTGTTAATATGATTTTGCAATAAATCAATATTTATTAACTTTTTGCATGTCATTTTTAGGAACATGTAAGGACCATTCTAATTGCAAAAACGGAGGTGTTTGTGTGCTTCGAGGCAAAATTAAGTTCTGTCAGTGTCCAGAAGAAATAAGTGGAGAGTTCTGTGAGAATTTTAACATTTGCAGTGATATGTGTGGCAACTGTACAGGTGTTCATTGCAAGTATGACCTCTTACATAAAACTGCAAAATGCATATGCAAAAACGCAGACTACGTATTTGATGAAGTTAGAAAATCATGTGAACGTATGTATGAATAATTCTATTAGTTATTACAGGAGCTTTGGGTTCCAGATACTTCTCAACCAAAAATTTCTTGTTATAATTTTCATAACAGTTAATTGCTGAAAAATACTTGAAAATCACTTAAAAAAAATATATTACTGTTTAAATTTTGTGGTCGAAAACAATCTGGAACACAAATTCCTGAATTATATCATATCAGATTGCAATATTAAAAATACAATTAATGCAATGAAAAATCCACAATGAAGTAATTATATGAAATTTCAGCATGTTACAAAACAGAAGAAATTTATCAACTATATGGGATTAAAATCGTTTGGGAACATACATTGCTTTTAAATGGATTATGAATATTGTAAAAGGATTTCTCAGAAATACTATTTATAATAATAAAATAAGGAGACATGTGTAATTTCCTGTGTTTAGTAATAAATATATGGTAGATAAATAAAATAAATAGTTCTCTGAAAGGGCAATTAGAACGAAATATTATAATAATCATTTTTTAAAGGCAATTGATTTAATGTATATATATATATATATATTAATTAGAGTTAATAACTTCAAATGTGTTTTTTTTTTTTCTTGATAAGCAAGTTATGAAAATGGTTAGACCAAAATATTAAAAACTAGCAGGCTACGCCCGCTTCGCTGGTCACTATATTTAAATGAATTTTCGAAAGAATTGAATTAATATTTATTTTTTACATCACATTATAGACAAAAACTTAAAAAAAGAAAGAAAGAAAGAAAAGAAAAGAAACTGAAATTGCTCCAAACCTCGCTTCGGGTGCCCGCTGTCTAGGGCAGCTCTTTTCCTGCCCGCACTGCATCAAATCTAGGTTTCCCATGCCTGCAGAAAGATCTTTCCCGGGCACTTCAATCTGGATATTTATCGACGACAGGGGGGGGGGGGATCTGCTACTATTTAAGAACTACGATTTTAAAGATGACTGTATTTCAGCATCTATTAAATATTTTAGTTTTGAACCATGTATTTTATAGCCCATGCTATTTACACTATATTACGATTTGATTCCGACCAATGTAATAAAATAAAATAAAATAAAAAGTAGATTAATAAATAAATAAACAAATAAATATAAACAAATAAATTTTAATCAATTTAATCCTTTTTACTATGTATATACTACCATTTTTCCCGATAAATACTGTAAATAATTTAAAAAAATTAATAAATAAAGTTTTTTTTTTAAAGGAATTAATTAAAAAATAAAAAATAAGAAGTTGTTCTACTATAAAAAAAAAAAATAAAACATAACTGCTATAAATATGTTTTTTAATTTAAAACTAATTATACTTAATTTTTTCTACTGCATTACGATATTATTTTTAACTAGCCGCCTTTGGCGACCAGCTGGTTCGCGATCCCTGAAAAATCCGACTTTACGAAACTCCCGCTCGGTGGCACCTGCGGCGCCATTTCCCATTTCAGGTCTAATAACAGCTTATCGATATATCGTGAAAATAGCTTATTGAAAGCGCAGTAAATTCCCGTGCGGTAGCGCCTTCGGCGCCCTCTTCCCTTTTCAATATCTGAAACAACCTGTTCGCTCACCATGTTATGATCTTTCAAATTTCTGACTTTAGCTAAGTCCCGCTCGGTGGCATCTGCGGCGCCGTATAACATTTTTTTAAAAGATTTGTGTCTGATTTATCTGTGGTTTTCTCCAAAACTTGCTTAATTCCGGGCTATATATCGTTAAAAATTATTAGTACGAAATGTGAGTGAAACTCTGAATTTGAAACTCTGTAAAATATAAAATAATAAAAATTTTCTGGTTTTTCCGTAGTTTTCTCCGAAAGTTTCGTACAGAATTTGAACGGCTTATATCATTTTAATAGCCTGCAATAAAAATACTTTAAAATATCTTTTGAATGATGTATTATGTATTACAATAATGAATATCTATGATATATTTTAGACTCAAAATGGCAAATCTATCAAGGGCGATTAACGATTTCTATTGAAATCCATCTAAAATTTAAGAATTCCAAAACTGCTTTTTTACAACCGAATTCATAAAAAAAGGGGGGAAAAAATCAATATTATTCTGTTAAAAGTAACTCATTAACAGATGAAATTGGTGAATGGTGTCATTAACAGATGAAATAAAAATGAATTTAAATAAATATAATATGTCTATTTATTTTATTTTTAAAGCTATACTTTAGATTTTTTAACTGCATACAGGTGAGCCATAATGACGGGCAATTTCGAAGTTCTGCTTTTGATCGATTTTAAATTAAGAAAATTCAAAAACTGCTTTTTTTTATTTCCAGTATACTTTGTCACGTGGGAGAAAAACCAAAAGCAATTTTTCCCGACCTCTAGCACCTGGTACTGAAGAATCTTATTCCCTCTACTCTGTCAAGTTCAGTTGCAAGCGTTTCAGAAACGCCGATTCAGAATTTCATCGAAAACTGCCGCGATACTGAAAATTAAAAAATATTATAACTCATTCAGTTTTTGAAATTTTCTCTCAAACTTTTGGGTATTCGATTGTTGAAGCGAGATCTATATATATATATATATATATATAAATGATTTATCTCTAAACGCTTTTGAGTTATAAAATGTTTTGTGAAAAGATCGATGTTTCGTAAAATCTAAAAATATGGATCGCTAATCCGTATTTTGTAAAAATGTTTATATGGTTCGAAAGAGGATTAAATGTCCTTTCCAAATATACCAGTTGTTAAGAAATCGAATAGTTACTCGGTCGTACAGGGCGTTTCAAAACAGACAATCGAGAAAAAGAGAAATTTTCGACCCTTTTTAAAACTTTTTTTAAAAATATAAAAAATCCGTATTTAAAAAAAAAAAAATGTACCGTAAGAATTGGTAATAAATGCTCTGTCTTGTGGTACAGGTGTATTTTTGATATTTCCAACAGATCGGCAGCGATCGCTTTAGAAAAACCCGCGAAATTTTTCTCTCTCTGCTTTCTCTTTTGAGGAACACGCTGAAGGGAGAAAATTACGATCCGCTCGCTTTTTAATTAGGCATTGGTCGACGTTTTAATTAAAATTTTTGAATTCTGTTTTCACTATCAACTCGGGAAGGCTTCTTAGCACCCGTATGTCAAAATTTATACTTCTGCGTTCAGTAGGGGCTGAACGTACAGATGCACAGGCAGACAAACATCTTCTTTTATTATTATAGATAACTATAAAAAAAATAAATAAATAAATAAAATAAAATAAAAAAAAATTGCCTTTAAATGAATGTATTAATAAAAATATCTTGCGTAATAGCCGTTGCTAAGATACGCAGACGATTGAAGCAAAAGAATAAATCTATGAAAAATGAAACAAAGAAGCCAATATGTAAAATTGGAAAAACATTAATTTAAAAAATTCAAATTCGAAATTTGAAAAACTCTAGATGAGGTGCACACCTGTAGGGTCCCAGGTACCTATATGCCAAGTTTGGAAGCTCTGCGATCAGTAGTGTGAACACCAGAGCGCAGACAGATACACACATATACACACACAGACATTTCTCTTTATTTATATAGATGACAATAATAATTTTTAAAAGACAATTTTTTTAATGTACATATATATAAATGCATATGTATGTATGTATATATATATATATATATATATATATATATATACATATTTATATATATGTACATTACCAACGTTTTTCTTATCATTACGGCCTACAGACAGAATTGGTATGTACCGCGATAGCGGCTGCAAAATCTCCCGATTGACTTGCAAATTCGTATACATGTTCAGACTCTGTATAGAAATAGCTATATGATTTTTTATCTCAAGATTATTTATGAATCGTGTACAGGACACAACAAAAGTTTTCTGATAATTATGGCCTATGGGGTGAATTTCGTTTAAGCGAATTTTAACTTCGTTACTCTGCATTCAACGAAATGAAATTAGTGTACATTATTGAGATGCTTAAATTGACGTTTTCCATAGAAATTAAATATATGTGCTTAGGCTTCATAATTAATATATAGGAACTTACAAAAATATTCCGACAATGTCATGTAATCATTTAAATTTTATCAAATTTCAAACAATTATTTTTGAAAAACATAGAATAAGTTGAAATGTTTTTACTGATGTTCTTTTACAGAGAAAAGCAAAAGATTTTCATAGCATTACAGAGGCTGTTCGCACATTTTTTAGACGATTTTGATGGAGTGTACTGAAGCAATTTCACTCATATTTCGCGTTTTACATTGTTCACTTTGATAGCCCTTGTTCTTAATTATCATTCTACATCGTAATTTCTATGATAATAATGCTTTTTATAATATCGGAAGAGGTATATTTTTCTACTCCTCTTGAACGGCTTTCCAAAGTCCACAAAGCGTTGTAGTCGGTGTTTGGATAATGTTGATTTTAAGAGTCGAAAAACATAAAAATCCAACAGTGATACATCAGGAGATTTAGCAGGAATATCAGTGAAGGGTATGGTTTTAATTCCCGTTTTTTTTTTTTTCTTTTTTTTTTTTTTTTTTTTTTTTTTTAAGAAAAGCAATTGCGGATTGCGATGTGTGGCTGCTTGTTTTGTCTTAATACAGTTCAACGGATTGATAGCATTGTGGATAAAGATCTGGATTTTCATTTTTAAAAAATTGGACTTAAAATATGTTCTTGATAGTATCTAGAGCTGATTTTGACATTTTTGTCACATTTTTTTTTTGCTTTTATCTTGCGCTTGTATGAAAAACCAGTGGCAATCCCAAACCCTTTAGAAAAACTTTCTTTTGATGCTTTGAACCATGTAGCAAAAAAAAATTTCTGCACTTTTGTGAAAATAAATTGATCTTTTTTTATTGCAACTACTTAAATAGACCCAAGATTCATCTATTGTTGCGACATTTTTTCATTTTTCTCCTGATAAATGCTTTTCATAAAGATTTCACTAAAAACTTTCTTTGGAAAGAGCGGAAATCTGTCCTTCCATCCACTGCCTTTTTAAAAGCGCATTTTTGCATCTAAACAAAAATTCTAAATATCAGAAGATAAATAAAACTTCCAAAAATATAACTGTTGTAAAAATAAAATTCTCCATTCAAACGATTTTTTCTTACTGCGAAATAAAATCGTCTAAAAAATGTGCGAACAGCCTGTATAAATGATAGACAAATTTTTATTTAAACGCATTTTAACGCGTTTATTCAGTGGAATTAACATACTATATTATAAACATACTTAAAAACATGTTTTCTCTCTCTCTCTTAAAAAAAAAAAAAAGGAGGTATGTATAAGTTAAGTTTATTTACAGGACCATACAAAATAATTCCGATGACGTTCTGTATTAATACAAATGTTGTCATATTAGGATGAAATATAAGTGAGTTTCTAATGTTTTTCTTTCTTTCTTTTTTTTTTTTTTTTTTCTTTTTTTTTTTTTTTTTTTTTTTTTTTTTGAGTGTCTCTTGGATTTCTAGATCTCTCTGGTTTTCGGTCACATCTTTTCTTTGATGTGGGAGGTTTTGCAGGTAAAGGTTCGTACTTAGGTTCGTACGTGTTAAAGCATGACACACGAAAAGATGTTAGATGTTGAAGGTTTCGAAATTTCAACAGGACACGAAACAGAGACTCCAGTTCTATAATTTTTTGTTTAATTTCTTGACCTTTCTACCCTTGACCTGTTTAAAATTATCAAACTGATATGTACATATCTTTAGGACTAATTACTTCCAATTGAGATTAATATAAATACCTAAAATAATAAATTCCGACAAATAGAAGGTTTTTAAAAAAACTTCACTCGTGGCCGTAGGTACAACACCCTCATTGTACTTGGGGACAGACCTCATTGTACCTAGGGCTAGAGATGTAAAAAACCCGGGAATTTTTCTTCTGGGGAATAAACACGGGAATTTTCGGGTTTAAACCGGGAATTTTGGGAACTTTGGAAACTTTGATGGGAAGAAACTAATATTCAATGTTTAGATTTAATTTCACTTCTTTTAGGTGTACCAAACAACTTGTTTCAATATCATTTTTATTCTATTTTGCTTAAATAAAAGTGATATCAACAATTATATGATTATTTTACAGAACATTGAAAAAAAAAAAAAAAAAAAAAAAAAAAAACTTTACGCTATTGACAATAATAAATGAAGTTTTGTTTGCCTATTTAAATAACTTTAATTTTTTTTTATGAATACCATAATTAAATATGTTATAAAAAATAATACAATGAAATTAAATTATGGTAAGAATACTTTAAAATTATTAAATTTTATTATAATTCATCGCAGAAAATTTCACATTAGTTGATTAAATTTTGTTATAATCACTCATAGAGCACGACGAACAAAATCGAACATGAGTTCTTCGGTTATTAAGAATTCAAGCAATAATTTTTTAATGCATTAAATCAATACATAAAATATTTAATAGCTAATAATTAATAATTTGGCTGTTATTTATTTCTTCATTCATTTTTTGCGTATTAATATTGATGAAATTTTAATTGAAATAATATTTCCCAGTGTAATATTATTGATTGTTTTAGTAAATGCAGAATATTTTGAAGCATTTTTGTTTTATTTTTGAAATAAAATGTTAAATATATACATCTGAAACATGTGATTGAGATAAAAAAAAAAAAAAAAAAGTGTTATATTGAACTCACTGTGTATACAGTCAGAACTAAAATATAAATATACGGCAATAACAGAGAATAAGTCTATTAATTAATGAAATTTGAAACTTGTACTTTTTAAATTTATAGACGTTAAAAGCACTATTTAAAAATTGAAAGATCATAAAAAAAACATCTGAATGTTAGGTAACATTTTGAAATGCTTTAGAACATCTGTAATCTAAGAAAAATAAATAAATAAATAAATTCGTAACGTGTGAAAACTTTCAAAATTCCCTTGTTTTGGAAACTTTCAAAATTCCCTTCCCAAAAAACCGGGTTTATTCCCTGGTTTAAAACCGGGTTTTTTCCCCGCTCACATCTCTGGAAGTGACACGGTTCTATAATAAACTGAAGAGCTGTTGTCTGGAGAAAAAGTTTCCTGGCCATTGAAAATTCAATATGGATGAGACTGGTATCTCAGCAGTCCCCAATAGACCACCGAGGGTGATAACACCAAAAGGCAAAAAAACTGTTTGTAAAATTTCTAGTGCAGAAAGAGGTCAAACAGTCACTGCTGTCTGCTGCATGAGTGCTACAGAAGTTTTCGTCCCGGCTGCATTGATTTTTCCTAGAAAGAGAATGAATCCTCTTTTGTACAAAGATGCACCCATTGGAACTTCGCCCTTGATCAGCGACACTGGTTACATGAATTCTGATTTGTTCAGTGACTGGCTGAAACATTTTGTCAAACATGCTAAACCGTCTGCAGAAGACCCTGTTCTGTTAATAGCAGATAATCACGCATCCCACTGCTCACTAACTGCAGTTTTGTTTTGTCGAGAGAATCATATAACGTTCCTTACTCTTCCACCACGTACGAGTCATGTACTACAGCCGTTGTATAGAGGTTTCTTTGCCCCTTTGAAAGCTTTATACTCATCTGAAGATGAAAAATGGCTCGTACAAAATCCAGGAAAAGTTATAACCCTTTACGAACTTTCAGGGATTTTTCATAAAGCTTATAGCGCCACAGCCAGGGTTCAACTCGCAGAAAAAGCGTTCCGTGTTACAGTTATTGAGCCATACAACCCTGACGTTATAAGTGAAGATTGCTATTCTGCTTCACTATTAACTTTAGCACCTTTGGATAACGATTGTACAGTTGATTGCACCAGAAGAGAACGAAGTCTCACCTTCCACTTCTCAGATAGATATCAGTATCCAGTCAATCGTGCCACTTCCTAGACATGAACAACGAGGAACTAAAAGGAAACGAAAATCTCAAAAATCTGAGATCATGACTTCGTCTCCAGTCAAAAATGCATTAAAGGAAAAGGTAGAGAGAGAGAGAGAGAGAGAGAGAATTACAAGAAGCAAAGGCTAATCCAGCTGCTATGAAAAATAAAAATGGAGCCAAATCTAAAAAAGGACAAACTCTGAAAGCAAAGAAAAAACTTATTCTCAATTGTATCGACAACCCAGCTCCCTCAACAAGTTCAGCAAACAATGAGGCGACAATATGCCCAGGCTGCGAACAATCATATGATGAAGATTGGATCCAGTGGGGATTATGTAAGGAGTGGTGGCATGAGGACTGTTCAAGTTACGAAGGCACTGGAGCATTTGTATGTTACAACTGCTAAACTTTCTGGGTGCGTACTCTTGGACTCACGCCCTGCGTACTCTTAACCGCCATGTCGGGTAAGAGTACGCATTTTTGCTATTTTTTTCCCTTGCATTCTTTAATATATATATATTTTTTAAGATAAAACTTTCATTTTGTGTACCCTTCTTTCTAAGTTAATAAACTATGATTCAGTCTATTTTCGAGGTTCTCTCTTTTCAATTCTCACTTTTATAACGAAAAATACACTAGGTGCGTACTCTTACCCTCCTTTCCTTTATAATACAGTGAAACTTGAATAATTCGAAATTCTGGATAATTCGAATTTTTTACTCCGTCCCTTGAATTTTGTATTAAAATAATGTTAAAAAATCATGGATAATTCGAATTCTATTTTGGATAATTCGAATTTTTCATACGATTACCTTTATAATATTACAGAAAAATTTGTTCCCGAGATTTTTCTCAGCTAAAGTGCATTATTTTTTTTTAACCGTGTTCTTTTTTATCCGGCTTTCAAAAGAAAAATAAGGAAATACAAGAGTATTTCCTACCTACACTGTAAAAAATATGTCCTATTTACTGCCAAAAATTCTCTGTAATTTGAGAAAAATACGCGTAATTTACGAAAAAATTACGTTGTCATCTTATTTTCTCAAATTACAAAGAATTTCTGGCCGCAAATAGGACATATTTTTTACAGTGTAGTGCAGCAGAACAAGATACGGTCCATATTCATAAACTTCAAGGTCTTTTTAATTGAAAATCATGTCTAAAGTAGAAGATTCTGTTTTTGTATCAATTAATATGTTGAAGTCATATGCTACGACACGAAGATTTTTCTTTAAGAAACAATCAAAAATGTATGACTATTTTTTTAAAAGTGTTGAATAATTAAGCTCGTAAAAATATATTGATTTAATGGAGGAGGGGGGGGGGATAATGTAGCAGTATTCTTAGATATTTAGATATAAAGTTTATGTGTTAAATTTTTGATTGTGGAGTTTTATTTTTTAATTTATCTCTTCTTTTTGACAAAATAGTATATGTAATTCGAATTTTTGTATACTTCGAATTTTTCTCTGGTCCCTTCAACTTCGAACTATCCAAGTTCTACTGTATTTCTCTAACGTGGTCCAGTTGCGATTAAGTTTTGTTGAAGCGATACGATAGTGACATATTTAATAAAATACGCGAGGATAAAAAATATTTATCGGCAATATTTAAGCATGCGGACTTAGTTTAAGGATTTAATCAGTAAAATGACATTTGTCTGATGAGATTTTTTTATAGGAAAATGTATACTAAAAGTTGCATTTTTACAATATTTGCACGCGTCATTTTAAAGCAAACAATATATGAACAGAATATAAATTATTGTCAAACATTGATTAAAAAACGCAATAATAAAAAGTATAATTAAAATAGATACTACTTTTTTAAACAAAAAATTATGTCAAAATAAATAAATAAGTATAAAAGCTTCGCCAGCATGGCAACAAAAATTACCATGGTGGCCCTACACAAAAAAAAAGTCGCCATGGGGGCCTTATACTAAAACTGTACTGTATGCGCAAGTGTAGAAATCGGGTCGTCAAACATGAATTTTATTTTGAAACCTTTCTTTGAATGATTTTGCACTGTAAAAAAAAAAAAAAAAAAATTCTAAAATAGGTGAAAATTTGTAAGATATTTGGGTACAGCAATGTTCCGAATTGGAAAGTTTTGTTTATAACCGAAAATCCGTCAGAAATTCTACCTATTTTGAATTTACAAACTTTATATGTATGGATTACTATCTTATTTTATATTTTTGTCTATAATAAATAAAGACGTTGTAGAAAATATTGTATCATTCACCTCTAATATATATATATATATATATATATATATATATATATATATATATAAATGTAACATGCTTAAATGATCTAAACAAAACGTAAACATTTCGTATATATACGCATATACACTGCAAATAATAACCCCCAAAACAATTCTATCAAAAATTGGTCTCGCATCAAATTTAGGTTGAAAATTTGGGTTATAAACAGAACTTTCCAATTTGGAACATTGCTTTACCCAAATATCTTACATTATTTTTTACAGTTATTGCACGATAGTGAAAACATGTTTTCACTATCGCGCAATATTAATTTGATTCTAATAGTAATTTGACTTCTGGTGAATCAGAATTCAAATTGGGTGGAGAAATTTATATAAGATTTATGAGTTTCAAGTTTTAAATGCAAATAAGAAGAAAAGAAATAAATAAAGTGCGAAAATTTCGCACGGGTTTGCAAGTGTATTTTAAAAACTCTTGAAAATAGTTTTAAAAATAATTTTAAATGGCACAAATTTCTCTCTGAGAAATGATGTTGAAACCCATCCTCTTGTTTATTATTGTAAATTGTAAACTCATTATATAGTGTGCTTAAATATGGCATAAGAAAAAATCATACAACAATTTAAGATGCAGTTCGGACAATATCTAACCATACAGCTTAATATACCTCAATTCTTTTTTGCGGCTCGAAAACGAAAGTTAATACTTTTATACCTTGGAGGAATGATATTAGAAGAGATGGCATACGGCATACCAGCAAGCAGAGCAAATGAAATTAACTGTTGTCGACCCAAGATGGCTTTCGTAATAGCACAAAATGTTACCACAGGAGTCATATTGAGTCTACCAAAACATTGCCTAGCACTATGTTATTTTATTTATTTGGCAGCTTTGAGACCTACAGTTACAATGAGTTTAGTCTCCAATGATCCATATTACATAATTTCACAATAACAATGCAGAATTTTTTACGTAACTGTGTTACTTAAAGGCTTCTGCGGTTACGATTTTGGCTTCATATTTTTCGGGATATGTCATCTCCTCTTACGTTGTTCCTTCAAGTTTTATACCATATTTTATGTAAAACATACTTTATGCTTATGAAAAAAATATAACTATTTTATTTTGTTTAGACCAGCTTAAAAATGTTAAACAAAACTGATGAGAAATTGTGTCCATATATGTAACTAGCAGGCTTTACCCGCTTCGCTGGGCACTATACATAAATGAGTAGTCAAAATCCATATCATTATTGACAACCTATAAAGTTTCCGACGTGTTCAGTAGAAGTTTCCTCTTTCGCAACGTGAGAAGTCCGGGTCCACACTGCCTTCGGCAGCAACTTGCCCGCTTCTTACTTCCCTTCCACAGCGGGCAAGTCAGAAGTTTTGCGAAATCCCACCAAAGTACATAATGCGTACACTTAATCAACACCCACATACCAAAATTCGCCATTCTAAGATAATTTAAAGCTAATTCAAACGGGAAAACGAGATTCCACAAGTGTTCATTCCCCCTGATCTCTGAAGAGGGGGGGGGGGGAGGGATAAGAGGATAATTTCGCAAAATCCCGTTATAATAAATGTCGGACACATATGAACAATTTATGCACCAAATTTCGTGACCGCTAATCCCACAGATTCCCCAAGACAAATTTAGCGCTAAAAGGGAGGTCTCGAACTTTCTCTTTTGTAACGCCCCCCTTTCCTCCCCACCCCCCCCCCCAAATAAACTTGAAAATCACACACACACACACACACACAAAAAAAAAAATGTGTTTTTGGAAATATCCTAACGAAGACACGTGGCTGTTTTCAATACATTTATACTACTTTTAGTAGGGCTCTACTAAAAAATGCGGAATTTCTGAAATTTCTCGCCAATAAACGATTTTTCCCCCTCTCTCCTGTAAGAATTAAGAATTCCAAAATCATACATATTGCTTGATTTATACTTAAGTCTAGTCTCCTCATGTGCAATTTCTTGACCATGAATTAATATGGGTCCGGGTTATGCTTGCAAACATCTTTTTTGCTTCCTGCCCCTCGGGGAGAAAGGGAGGGGAATTTCGTTGAATCCCATTACTTTAGGGGTCAGATAGGTATTAACAACCCAAACACCAAACGTTGTGACTGACGCTCTCATAAATTTCCCAGGACAAATTTAGCTCTAAAAGGGGCGTCACAAATTTGCCTTTTGTAACGCATACCCCCGCCCCCCCGCCAAAAAAAAAAAAAAAAAAAAAAAATGGTAGAGCACAAAAAGCCAAAAACGTGTTTTGAAAATATCCTAAAGAAGACGCATGGCTGTCTTCAACATCTTATTTCCATTTTTGGTAGAGTTCTACTGAAATTTCCGGAATTTACAAAATTTCAAGCTAAAATTTGATTCCCCTCCCTCCTTCCCCTTAAAAAATCGAAATTTCCTAAATCACAGATAATGTTTTATTTGTACTCATGTGTAGTCTCCTCATGTGCAAAATCTTTACTGTGAAGTTATTTGGAGCGAAGATATACTTACAAATGTGTTTTTGCCTTCTGTCTACCCTCAGAGGGAAACGAGGGTATTTTCAATAAAACGAGTTACTTTACGTGTCGGATACATATAAACAATCCAAGCACCGAAATTCATGATCGCAGCACCCATAGATTTCCCAGGACAAATTTAGCGCTAAAAGGGGTGTCTCGATTTTGCCCCCTCGTAACTCCCCTTCCGATAAAGAAAAAAAAAAAAATCGCAAATCTCAAAAAACCGAAAATGTATTTTTGGAAATATCCTAAGGAAGTTGCCTCGCTAAAATCAATTTTCTCCCTCCCTCCTCTTAAAAACTGAAAATTCCTAAATCGCAGACAATGTTTTATTTGTAATCATATTTAGTCTCCCCATGTGCAATTTCTTTACTGTGAAATAATTTAAAGCCTTATAATGCTTACAAACGTGTTTTTGACTTTTCCTCCTCAGGGGAAGAACGAGGGTGAATTTGGAAAAAGTTGATAGATATAATTTTAAGTTGGGTAAAGACCTATATTCTTGCCAAGCGCCGTTGAATACTTTCCAGTCGTTATTACGTGATACCCGGATAAAAATAGCGTTACAGACATACAGACAAAATGACACACATACACACAGGCGAAGTTTCTGAAGTCATTTTTGGCTTTCATGGTGTGTGAAAAGTAAAGATATCGCAAAATGTTTTGATTCTGACACATTTACAGAGAAGAGTCTTATTTTAATAATATAGATATGGCTGGACGCTTTTACACGTTTCTGTGTACTGATGATCATTCCAGTCTCAGTAAAAAGATTTAAATAACATCTCCATATGATACAGATTTGAAATATCGAGTTTAGACTTCTTGTTTTTGAATCATAATACACTGAGAAAAAAAATATATACCATCTTCATCTAGAACGAATAAGTGGTCATTTTCTAAATTCCTTAAATAGAAATATAGCTTTCCAATCTATGCGTATAAGGCACGCCAATAAACTGAATAGACGAAATGTTGATGATCATTTCTAGTCTATACATGTCTAGATGGGGAAACAATATTCTGAATATTATAAATATTATGATTCGTTTATATTGCGAGAAATTCTTGCTTGACTTTCTAAAATTGGGTCTCAAACCAAAATTATAGTTGCTAAAACTCACCTCTTGTATTAACATTTATTTCTAGAGTTTTTTAAATAAGTTTGACTTCTATAATGCTCTAGAATTCTAAGAGGGGTTTCTAGCACTCGCTTTGGAAAGGAGACTGGAATTTATAAGGATGACATGGAACTATTTTCACTAGAGACACAGTTTAGGTTCTAGATGTCAGGTAGAGAATTCTTTCTGAGTGTAACGTATAGGCGCACATACAAAATCATATGCTAAAAATATGATTTTTGAATACCAGAGACCTCAAAATGCACAAATACAGCAAAATGTAAAATAAAAAAAAATGTGACCCAGAAGTCTCTTTTTCCCTACATTTATGTACAAAAAAAAAAAAAAAAAAAAAAAGAAAAAAGAAAAAGAAAAAGAAAAAGAAAGAAAGAAAGAAAAGTAAATAAACGCATTTAAATAATTTTATTTTATTTTATTTTTCAAAATGGCCAATTTAATCTATCAAAAAAGTTATAGGAAGGTATTAAATGAATAACGATTTTGCTGAATATCTTTATCCAGCAGGTAATATAATACAATTCTAGGTATTAGATATCAGGAAAAACCACTATCTGTTACAACCCTACAATTAAATGTTAAAATTGGGTAGTTTTTGAAAAGAAAAATAAAAGTGACCAAGGGCAGCTTTTTATTTATTTATTTATTTTTCTGTGTGTGTGTCTCTTAGTGTATATGTAAGAGAAAATAAGAAAGGGTAAATTAAGCATAAAATATTATCATTTGATTGAATAATTCAAGAGAGTAAAATGTAATTTTAAAATATTTATCGTCTACTTTACCCCACTTTCCATATCGTTTTTCCTCTTTTTTTTTTTTTCCTGAAATTCAAAAGCTGTTGTATTTTAGAAAGATGGAGAACTACTAATGATGTATCATGAATCGATAAAATTTTACGCAATTTTTCAAGAATCTGACGGCAACGAGTTTCAATTCAATTATTTTTCTCAAATGTTAGGTGTTCTGCAGGTTTTTCCTGACTATCACATAAGAATATGTTCACTTTATTTGAAGGTATTATCATCCCTTGGGATTGTTATCAATATGCCAGACTTGCGTTCCCATACTCTGAGTTCTTAGATATGTATATTCTTTTATATTCTTGAAGGTAGAAAAATAATTTTAAGTTACAGTTGTTGTTAGGTGGAGAGACGCTGTAACTTGATCGCGTAGTTAAAAATAATATATTATGGAATTCAGTAATTTCATCTTATGTTGTATATTAATTTCTTTAACTGCGGCTTTTACTCTACCAGGTGAGCTTACCAAATTAAACAACAGTGATTATCTCGTCGCCTCTCCTCAAAATTATGGTAAGGTTACATATTTTTATTTTGAAGAATATATACTTATAAGAAGCAAAATAATTTCAATTAACACCGTAAAATGCGAAAAACTCGCACTTATTGTTTCGAGTTGGATTAAAGCACAACTTTTCCTCAGTCAAACCAAAAAAGCACGATTGCTACAAACCAAGCACTCATGCCTACTTTGTTCGCCTGACGAAAGGCCGTACTTTATTCCGAACCGAAACAATAGTTGCGTGTTTTTTTCATTTTATGTTGTTAAGGGGACTTGGTACTTTTAATTTGTCCCCATTGAAGAGATATATATATATATATATATATTAGGAATTAATTTTTTTAGTTTTAATTACAACAAAATGATTAAAAAATCAATGATAAAAAAAATATAAAAAAAATTACGCGTCGTTGAATTATTTTAAAATTCAAATTGCTTCAAATTTTATTATTTTTCTCAATTTTCTTACTAGAATGTTTTAAAACATGATTTATACCCGATATAATATTTTGAAATAAATATTTTAATTTAAGATTAAGTATCAGCAATAACATGTCTCATATAATACTTTTCACAATGAATTTTTTTTTTTTTTTTCAGAATATCACACTTTCATAATACGTCCTAAATTGGAGTAGAAAAAGAATAATCAAATAAAAAAGGATTTTTATTTCGTTCTGTTTACTTTCTTTAAAGAGATATCGTACTTTTGATTTTGCAACATTGATGATTTCATATAAAACATATATTTCCTTTTAATATTTATAAATTGAACTATTTCAGGTTTGTTCAATAAAATATACAATCACGCAATAATTCTTATGGATTTTGATACATTTTTTTACAGATTTGAAATCTTTAATATGCGTTTTCCCAATTAGCATTTTTTTCGTGAATTTATGATCTAACTTCTACAGATATTCAAGAAAAGACTTCATATATGTATATATATATATTTAGATGTTTAATAGAGCCTACTTGAATTAGGGATGGATTGTGAAATTTATGAATTAATTTTTGAAAAAAAAAAGGTGTATGTCTATATAAAAATGTACAAAACAAATATACGATTTTTCTTACATTTTAAATTTTTATATTTTTTCTTGAAAAAATATTACAAAATTCATCCCTAATTCTTGTATTAAGTTATATTAAACATTTAAAAAAAATTTAAAAATGTTTATGTCTATATAAATAATTAATATTTATAAATCTATATTTATGAATTAATTAAAAAAAAAAAAAAAAAAAAAAAGGTGTATGTCTATATAAAAATTTACAAAACAAATATATAATTTTTCTTATATTTTTAATTTTTATATTTTTTCTTCAAAAAATATTACAAAATCCATCCCTAATTCTTTTAATTAGGTTATATTAAACATTAAAAAAATTAAAAAGATTATGCCTATAAAAAATTTTACAAAACAAATATATGATTTTTCTTATATTTTTAATTTTTATATTTTTTCTTCAAAAAATATTACAAAATTCATCCCTAATTCTTTTAATTAAGTTATATTAAACATTTCAAAAAAATTAAAAAGGTTTATGTCTATATAAATAATTAATATTTATAAATCTATATTTATGAATTAATTTTTGAAAAAAAAAAAAAGTGTATGTCTATATAAAAATTTACAAAACAAATATATGATTTTTCTTATATTTTAAAATTTTATATTTTTGCTTGAAAAAATATTACAAAATTCATCCCTAATTCTTTTAATTAAGTTATATTAAACATAAAAAAAAAATAAAAATTAAAAAGGTGTATGTCTATATAAAAATTTACAAAACAATTACATCATTTTTCTTATATTTTAAATTTTTATATTTTTTCTTCAAAAAATATTACAAATTCCATCCCTAATTCTTTTAATTAGGTTATATTAAATATAAAAAAAAAAATTAAAAGGTTTATGTCTAAATAAAAATTTACAAAACAAATATATGATTTTTCTTATATTTAAAATTTTTATATTTTTTCTTCAAAAAATATTACAAAATCCATCCCTAATTCTTAAGTAAATTAGTAAGTAGTACTTTGTTGCTTTGATGGTGCACTTGTGTCCATTGAACACGCTTTAATTTCACCTTTTCCACTACCCCCTCCAAATCGTTCCTATTTTCCCTCTTGTATTATTATTTTCTTCTATATGTATATATAGAGAAAGTATTGAATTCGTGAAAATTTTCGAACTCCAGTTTTCGATGGATTTGCACGTTTTGGGATGTCCTGGACATTATTCGACTGTTTTTAGAAAATGTCTGTCTCTCAGTCTGTCTGTGCATGTGTATCACAAATTTTGTGGACGCTGTATCTCACAAACCAATGACCGATATTTAACCAAACTTGGTATTTAGTTGGACCCTGGCATAAACTGGTGCTGATTAAATTTGGGGACCATTCGCTCAAAAGGTGGCGCTGTGATAAATTTTTTTTCTAAATTCTTAACATGGCAGTATAGGACAAAATTTCGTATAAATGTATATAATGAGAGTTATTTTAATCGTGTGGTTGTAAAATTAATATGAATTATTGATAATAGTAGTAGTTAACTAGGAAAAGAATTTTGTGCATGTGGGGGCATCGTTTCACCCCTGGGGGGAGGTACCCCCCCCCCCTTTGGGGAGTAAATTTTCAATATGGGTATCTTTCGAAAGATCTCGTCAATACCTTTAAAACGAATGGTTGAACTATGGATATGTAATAATTTAAAACAAAGCTATCAATTTTTTTTTTAACGAAAAATAATTTAGAAAAAAAATTGCATTTCTTCTGATAATTGCAAAAAAAATAACTTTCTTTTAGCATTTAGTCTGTCTGTAGGGTGTCTGTTAGTGTGTCAGTGTGTCAGTCCGTTAGTGTGTTAGTCCGTTAGTTTGTTAGTCTGTTGACACGATATCTCACAAACAAATGATCGCAGAGAGGTCAGATCAGTTTTAAAATATTACTTTCGATACTGGCAAGAACCGTATTCATTTGCAACATTCGAATTAAAATACTTTGTAAGTTATGAGAAATTTACGATTTTCTTAACATGGGAGAATAGGGCAAAATTTCACTTAAACGTGCATTAAATGGAAACTTTTTACTGTAAAAATGTCGGACCAGTTTTAAAATATCAGTTTTGATGCCGGAATGAACATCAGTAACTATAAATATGCTTCTTTGAAAATTTCGCAAGTTATTGGAAATATATGATTTTCTTAACATGGCAGTATAGGGCAAAATTTCACATAAACGTCAATTTTGAGAGCTATTTTCATCGTAAAGATGTCAGACTACTTTTGAAATATTTTTTAGAACACTGGCATAAATATTTATGACTATGAATTTTCCAATATAAAAATTTCTTAAGTTATGGGAAAATTACGAATTTCTTAACATGGCAGAATAGAGCAAAACTTCACATAAACGTCAATCTTGAAGGATATTTTCATCGTAAAGATGTCAAACCACTTTTTAAATATTATTTTGGATACTGGCATAAATATCATAGACTATGATTTTTCCAATTTAAAAAATTCGTAAGTTATTTGGAATTTACGATTTACTTAGCATGTCAGAATAAGGCAAAATTGAGCATAAACTTCCATTTTGAGGATCATAAATACATTAGACAACTTCAAAATTACATTTATGATATTTGTTTGAACGTGATTGAATACAAATATTCTAATAGGAAAATTTCGTAAATTATTCGAAATTTACGATTTTATCAACATAGCGAAATTGTAAATTTTTCATATAAATATGAATTTTGAGGATTATTGAATTGGAAATAGTAGCATGAAAACTAAACAACAGAATTGACCCTGATAAAATAAATTAATAGATTAGAATAAGATAAATATATCGAAGTGAACGGTTGATAGCCCATTAGGCGGGGGATTTCATTCTGTCACTGTATCAAGCTTTGGTCAAATTCATTTCCTTTAACATGATTATAATATGTCTTCCACTAGAAATGTATAAGAACATAAATATGATGGGGAACTGAGCACAGTCCACCTAAGCCAACTAGTTTACTATTATTTTTGATTTTAGTAAATAAAAATATGTAAGAAACAATAAAAAAAATTTATGAAGCTTTTTGGTTATGTGTTATCAAAGACGCCAAATTATTGTTTTATTTTGAAAAAGTTAAAAATAATCTGATATCAATGCTTATCTTTCAAAATATAAATGTTGAAAATCATTCAGCTATATATATATATATATATATATATAAAAAATTCCAATCTAACAGAGTTGAAATATTTTATGCAAGTTTTAAAAGTTACTACAGGTTATCGCATTTAGTTTATTACATCTTCGATAGACTTGCCATAAATACCCTTGACATAGCGCAGACGAATAAATTCTGCAAAACTCACTGAAGTGTCGAGACATCAATGTTTTCATTAACTTCTTTAATAACAGTTTTAAACTCAGCGATGATTTTGGGGTCATTTGCGTAAACTTTGTTTTTAGTATTGACCCCCCCCCCCCCCCCCCCAAAAAAAAAAAAAAAAAAAAAGTTAAATGAGTTGAGAACAGGAGAATAGGATGGTTAAGTGAAGAACCTTAGTCTCAGAATTCATCCTCAAGAGGCTCTTCCAGAACTTCAAACATTTTTTCAATCCGGTAGGGCCGTGCTTCGTCCTGCATGAATTACATCTTTTCGAAATCTATGTCACTTTGGATAATAAAAATGAAATAATTTTATAAAATTTTCACATATTGTTTAACATTCAACATGCCTTCAATGAATATTGCACGATTTTTCCACGACTTGATATTGCAAACCAAGCAGCTACTCGTGTATCGTGTCTTGGGCAAAATAGGGCTTTTCAGTCCCGAAATGCCCCAATTGTACTTCGAACCTACACAAATAAAAATGATATTCGTCAACAATTTAAAACATATTCACACAAAATTCTTATCTGTCAATGTTTACAACAATAGTGTTGGCGAAACTTAAGCACTGTTCAGTGACAGTGAGTCTGAACAATGAGTCAGTCTCAGTATCTGATAAGTTTGAATTTTGAAAGAAATACTGTAGGCCTTGAACTTGTCGCAAAATCTTCTGGCCGACTTGTTCTGCAGCTCGTTTGATCGATTTCCTTCAGCTATTTCAAAACATAGTTCTTGTTTTCTCGATATTTTCAAATCATTTCACACTTGCTCGACGACAGAACGTTGCCAATAGAGTCATCACAAACACTACCAGTTTTCTCCAACTTTTGAATCAAATCTTTGATTGCTGTAACACTTGGACCAGTTGTCTTCAATTTATTCTCGATCGCATATTTCCAAAAGCAACAATCAGGCTATTATTGCTTGAATAGTGGACTTTGATGACCGATATACTTTTATACATGCTGTGCTTCCACATGATCCGCTAAAAAATGAACAACAACAACATTAAGAATGTGCGTGCTCAGAATAAATTTAAACATGCCCTTCATTCAAAAGGCAAATATTAAGTGAATATCGCCAGCAGTTCAAATGTTATCATTTCTCTATATATTAAAAAAAAGTTTCTATGGCTGGCGTCAAATTTTTTTGTCTGCGACAGCATCTTCTCGCGGAGGGCAAAATGCTCTGTATCATGGGAGGTATCAATGCGTTCCGAATTCTTCAAGGAAGGCATTTCAGGTAGTTAGAAAACTGTATCATTTTACTTAATGAAGTTATAGAGTTCTAACAACCACGTGACTTTCTTCTTAGCAACCGTACTTTGCTGAAGGACAATGCTAATTTTTCCATGCCTTTGGAAGCGTAGTAGTCGAATTCTTTTATGCTTTTACAAATATATTTACAACACTGTGTTACAATAAATTTGTAACACTATTCCGCAATGATAAAATGGGTCAGTGGGGTCAACTGTCCCTCAGCAAACATGCTCGTGACGTCATCTGTTAGAACTCTATTAAAGGAAAACCTTGAGTTTATAAAGCTACTCTATTCGCCATTAAAGAAATAATTTCTCTTATTACATCATTTTCCACAATGACGTCATTCTTCACAGGGAAATAAAAATGTTATCACTGGTGTAAAAAAATAAAATAAATTCCGCAAACATCCTTTTTTTTTCTACTTTTAGAAAATTAATTTTATTACTGGCAATATTTATTTTATTTATTTGTTCTTTTTTTGTGAATAACGAAATAATTTCGTGTCTGTATAACTGACCGCGTTTCTCTTTACCATTAAAGTATATCTATTATTTTTATTTGAAAACGTTTTCTAAAATACTTTGGATAGATTTTGGTATACAAAAATGGTACAACTATAGTATTTTCCCTCAGCTAGATTTGGCGATTTTTCGTTGGTGCCGGTTTAAGCGATAACGATGTCGTTCTGGATTGTTTGCAATACAATATGGCAACCTGCATGCTGTTTACTTTTTAAGCCATAGCAACCAGCGTTCTGTTATTTTTTTATTACCATGCAAAATAATAATAAATTAATTAAACAAAATAAATCAATAGTAAAAAATAAAATAAGACCGTTTTATATAATGATTTTTGTAGTAATTCAGGTGAAATAGAATAACTTCATTTCAGCATCGTCTGCAGACTATTTATTTTTTATGCCATAGCAACAAGCGTTATGTTTTTTAATTACCATGGAAACCAGCTTAGCAATTTATTATAAAGAGATAATAATTCATTGTTCTATTCTATTTCACCCGGTGAGGTATCTATATATATAAAAGAGTACTTCCACTCACTTACTCACTCACTGACTCATCAACGCACAGCAAAATCTACTGGGGCCACTGACTCTAAACTAGGTCAGATTTTAGAACATGTGGTGTAAGCACCCCCTAAGAAGCGATTTTGCGAAATTCGACCCCCAAGAGGGGTGGGAGGGAAAGACGCAATTTCACAAAAACCGTCATATCTCAGAGAAAAAAACAGATATCTGTAAAATTTTTGCATTAAAACATAGCTAACACAAATGCCTAAAAATCAATTTCTGGAATTTTGGAAATTCGGTCCACAAGAGGGGGTGCGTGGCAAAATGTGATTTCGCATGCGCAAAAAGTGATTTCTTAAAAACATTCATATCTCAAAGAAAAAAACAGATATACGTGAGATTTTTGTTTCATAATATAGCTAACATAAATACCTAAAAACCAATTTCTGGAATTTTAGAAATTCGGTCCCTAAGGGGGTACAGGGGGCAAAACGTGATTTCACAAAAATCTTTATATTTCAAAGAAAAAAACAGATATCCGTAAAATTTTTGCTTTAAAATATAGCTAACACGAATACCTAAAAACCAATTTTTGGAATTTTAGAAATTCAGTCCCCAAGGGGAGGGGAAGGAAGGGAAACATTCTCTATATTTTATCTTCTATATAATAATATAGATATTTCTTCTATAATAAAGTTTAAAAATAATTATTTTAATTTTTAATTGTTGCCAAAAAAATTTACGAGTTGATTTATTTTTCGACATATAATGTAATATATTTTCACGAGAATGGTAAAAGAAATATTAAATAATAAATTTGCTTAGGCTATGACAAAATGACGTCATTATCAAAATTAAATATTAATAATAAAAATCCAACATATTTCTTCAAATTTTGTTCCGTAATCTTTTTTAACATACCACAATTTTAGATTTCTTTTTAATTGCGTTTTTATTTATTTATTGGCGCGTATAATACGTTTGGCATGAAAGCTAATTCAGCATTATATTCAGATTTACTTATTCATAATGTAGGGTAATTTTTTTAATTTTGATGCTAAAATAGATACGACATTTTTCGCCAAGGAGTCTACTTTAAGCCAAGTAGCCCATAAACAAATAAATTATAAAATATTGAGGGGGGGGGGGAGGCTAGAAAAAAAGAAACAGAAACAATAACCTCATAAATTATGTATTTTTGTTTTAAATGGTGACAAAAATTTAAAAGTCACCAAGGGGAGCTATAATAAGCCTGTACCACGATAAGGATAAATAAATATTTATTTATTTTTCTATATACGAACCACTGTTAACTAACTATGAAATACGTATAGCCACAAAAAGTGAGTTGTTTCACAGCATATTGTAATATTATATTTCACGTGAAATTGCTGTCAGTTTATGGTAAATATTATGTACAGTACGCATAGTGTTGTTCATATGTAACTAATATTCAAATATAGAAGGGCTACTTCATTTTTTTCGATACTGTCTGTTTCGAAATTGTTATCTGATAAGCACAAAAGTGAAAGCCCGCTGGTATGGCAATAGCGACACACACCCGAAGCGAGCTTTTGAGCAATTTCAATGAATTTTATTTTTATTTTTTATCTATAAAGCGATATAGAAAAGAATTTTCTTTAAATATAATGACCAGCCAAGCGGGTAAAATTTGTCCGAAGAAATCCATAAGAGCTGAGGTCACAATTTTTAGTGTGTGGCTTTTTTACTTGTATCCAACATCCATTGCAACGGGATTTTGAGAATTTCCCCATTTTCCCTCCTTAAGGAAGGGAGAGCAATAAAAACGTTTCCAAGCATAACCTTGCTTAAAATTATCGCAGTAAGATTAATTTTTATGTGTGGGTTGATTATGCATTCTCAACACGCACTATCAAGTAATTTTACGAAATTTCCCTCTGCCTCCCTCCTTTAAGGTCGGAGTGGTGGCAAAAACACGTTTTTAAGAGTAACTCTGTTCCAAAGTACCTCAGGAAAGCGATTTTTTGATATGTCGGTTGGTTACGCGTACTCAACACGCACACTACAAAGGGGTTTTGTGAATTTCCACCCTACCGGTCTTGGGAGGGGAGGTGGGGACAAAAAAATGTACCCATGTATAACTCTGCACTAAATTATCTTAGGAAGGAGATTTTTGATGTGTGGGTCGGTTATATGCATATCTAACTCACAGTATAAAGAGATTTTGCAAAATTCCCTCCTTCATGTGCAGGGTGGGGGGGGGACACGTTTTAAAACATAATTCTTTTTCAAATAATCTCAGGATCTCGATTTTTTTTATGTCTGGTTAGGTATGCGTATGCAAGATGCACTATAAAGGTATTTTGCGAAATTATCTCCTTCTCTTCTGGTGCTGGCGGGGGCAAAAACAAGCTTAAATATACTCCAGATTACCTTAGAATGATGAATTTTGATGAGTGGGTGTTGGTTAAGTGTACGCAATATGCACTTTGATGGGAGGAAAGTTTGCGAAACTTTCAACATTACCCGTGAGGGAGGGGGAGTAAAAATTAGGTAAGGTACTGCCGAAGGCATTGGGGCTCGAGATTCAAAAAGTGTGGGGAGGCGGAAAACTGCTGCCGAAGGTAGCGGGAACTTTAACTTACATTTTGACTGATTTCTATCTTTTTTTTTTTTTTTTGAGATTTTTTTTTTATTATTAATGATATGAAATATTGAGAATTCATTTCGATATAATGACCAGCGAAGCGGGCAAAGCCTGCTAGTTATTATATAAAAAAGGTCGTATTTTATTTTTTATTATTGATTTATTTTGATTAATTAATTTATTATTATTTTATTTTTTTAAACTATGGCAGCTAGTAGTAGTGTATCAATAATGGAAATTGTTGAAAAATATAAAGATTTGTTAAGAAACAATGTTTAGAATGGTTGTAACGAGTGATAGAGCTATATTTGGAAAAAAAAGGTGAATGTAGTAGGACTTTTTTGAGTGAATTATTTAGAGACAGAGAAAGGTTTTTGGATTTTTTGAAAGAATGTGGACTGATTAAAGGAAGTATGATTTGTGAAAAGTGTAAGAGTGATATGGTTTTTGGACCGAGAAAGAAAGTGACGGATGGATTTGCATGGAGATGTAAATTCTAATTTATATAATCATATTTTACCGGTAAATATAAAATAACATTTAAACTGAAAAAATGTACGGAATGTAAAAGCATAGCGAAATTCATAAACATCAAGGAGGTAAGTCAATTTTAAACACTTATTTGTTTTGTTATGATTAGAAATAAGTTCAATGAATTATTTTAATGATGCCATTCTGAAACACATATTTCGGTTTTGTTTACGTTAGAAATCCATGGCAACCACTTCAAAAGTAGCATTTACCCATAATCGCCAAATCTAGTTGAGGGGAAATACTATAGTTGTTCCACAAAAATATTTAGATTTAAATTCAAACTCAATTATAAACGAAAAATCTTATTTAGCATTGATAATTTTTTAACATTGCAGAATTAGACATTTCCATGATATATTTCATACTTCTAATTATGGCAAGAAAAAATTCACCCAAAATTTTTATAGTTTTTATTCTTCGTTAATGTAAGAAGTAGATAGGAGAGTAGGAACTTTTCCTTACGCCGGCGAAATTCTTGCCAAGCAAACTTTATTGGCGACAACAATACATTTATGGATTAAAAGTAAATTTGTAACTTAGATTTTCTTTTTCTTTTTCAAATTTAAAGTTTATTTATATACGTTATTAAGGATTTGACAAAATAAATGTTATATTTTTTATGGGACAACACTTTTAAAAGCTAGCTTTAAGCAAAGCTTCAGAAAATTTAATTCCTAAAAATATAAAATAAATAAAATTAAATAATTAAACGTAAAATAACTTACGGAACAACTATAGTATTTCCCCACAACTAAATTTGGCGATTTATTTTTGGCCATTATGGCTAAATCATAAATCTAAAAATCATAAATTATAAATGATAAAATCATAAGCTAAATTATAAATCATAAATCCATAAATAAAAATTAAACAGCATGCAGGCTGCCATATTACATCGCAAACAATCCAGAACGACATCGTTATCGTTCAAATCGGCGCCAAAGAAAAAATGCCAAATTGAGCTGTGGGGAGATAGTATAGTTGTACCATGTTTGGCGTCGTTTATATCATTCTTGGCAACTTTATCGCTTCACCGGCAAAATGGAAAAGTACCGAAGATAATTAATAATTGAAGCTGCAAGAGGTTTTTCCAAATTTAAATGATAATAATAATAGTAAACTTTTTCTCTTTTCGATATTTTGAGAATGTCTAAAATTATTATCTAGCAGTTCAATAAACATATACAG
The DNA here is from genome assembly GCA_963930645.1 of Salticus scenicus. NCBI lineage: Eukaryota > Metazoa > Arthropoda > Arachnida > Araneae > Salticidae > Salticus > Salticus scenicus. The sequence continues at coordinate 122,815,725 of OZ005660.1, read as the reverse complement.
AGATTATATACTGCCATAAATTAAATAAAGAAATTCAATAATAAAAAGTATGGGCATTAGAAAAATAGGTTCTAATTTTTTAAAAAGGTTATTCTAATTTAATTTAAAGGTTCTATTCATTTATTTATTTATTTATTTATTTATTTATTTATTTATTTTTTAACAAGCAATTTTACCAAAAAATCCATCGCCAAATAGTGACAAAAACTTAAATATCCCCAAGAAGTTAACATACTGTATCTGTAACATAAAATGGTCTAGATGTTACGAATGGACTCTTCCCAGCGTCGTCTTCTCAGTCATGTGATAGTGGAAAACAAATAATCGAATTCAATTAAATATTGTTCTTAAGAATAAAAGTGTTTCTGTTTACTATAAAATAAAATAAAAGTAATATTGTACATTTGTAAACAGTAGAATAATTGTATTTGTAAATTTAATAATTTTTAAAAAACACTTTATGTGTTTATTTATTTTTACCTGTAAGAATCGATTTTTATATGTTGTAGTGTAACTGTTACATTAATTGATCTAGCAATAAATAATAGCTTGTTCTTGTGGAATGTTTATGGATTCTAATTTGAAATTTTAAAATGTTTTCAATTAAATTTAATTGCATAAAGGTGTTATAACAAATTAATTAACTTAGTTACTGGTCAAAATGGCTTTACACCGTACGATGTTGCACTGTCAATGATTTAAGTACCAAAAATCAGAGTATTTAACATGTTCTCCATGAGCATCAATAACAAATATAAACTTAATGATGATTGCAAACGTATACAGCAAACAAAAGATGATGAATTATGATGTAAAATGGACTAAAAATGATGATGTATAAAAAATATCACAGATTAAATACGATTGATCAAAAATAAGAATAGAAAATATGTTATTTCAGAAATCGCTATAGATATAGAAGACATCGTCTGCTGTGTGTTTTTCACCTATCATGTGATCTCTGACGTCAGGTGGGAAGAGTCCATTTCATTCTTTTCTGAAAAAAAAAAAAAAAAAAAAAAAAAAAAAAAATTACTGATTTTTAGTACATTATTTCATAAAAAAAAAAAAAATGGTAATAAATATTATGTATTTTAATTTGACATTAAATATGGGATTTCTTTTTTTTTTTTTTTTTTTTTTTTTTTTTTATTTTCGTGTTTTATGCAGTATTAATTTTCCTATTCAGTGAAAGGTAAAGAAACGAATATCAGCAATTCCTATTCAGCGAAAGGCAGAGCGTCGCAGGGGTTAATAAGTGAAGCGAGTCGGGGGGAGACGAAGCTTTCCTCGGGGGTTTGTGAGCAGAGCCCCCTAGTATATATATATATATATATATATATATATATATATATATATATATATATATATATATATATCAATATTTGTCACTTTGTAAAATCTACATTAAAAAATTATTATAAAATAAGAAGAGAAGATCGAAATAACCTCATATGAAATTTTTATTATGTTAATTATGAAAATAAGGGGCGAAAATGTTTTGTCTTTACACGAAACTTTTTCCCCAGTATTTTTCTATAAAAATACTGGTGAAAAATTCTATTTAATTAAAAAAAATTAATGATAAAATTAGTATTTCTAAATAAAAATCGTGGTGCTGATAACGCAGAGCACTTTCATCCATGATGAAAATTTGTCTTTAAGAGGTCAAAAGTTTGTGTATACCTGAAAGAGTTCCAATTTTGTTATACAAAAGTTAATTTTGTGTAATATTTTACATTAATTCTTTCTTGTAAGTTTTTATTTTTCATTTTCTTTTAGAAAGTGACGCAAACTCGTGTGAAGAAGTATGTGGAAGCAATCCTGGAGTAAAATGCGAATCTGATCACTCAAAGAAACCACCAGTAACGTGTTCCTGTGAGGATAAAAGCAAAACATTTGATAAGAATGACAAACAGTGTAAAGGTAAGGAAAATAAAATGTGCAAACTTTCTTTTTACTTAAATACGAGACCTGTTAATTATTCCAATTTATTCCGTAATAACATTAGGCTCTGCCTTACTTTCAGACCAGAAAATTTGTACAGTTATATTAGGAAATATGTCAGACATGCCACTATTTTAATTTAATACGGAGTATTTTTAGCCCCGCCTTTCTTTCCCACCATTTTATTTTCAGAAAAATTTTCTTTAATAAATAACTACGATAAAATAAGCAAAAAAAAAAAACACTTTTAAAAAATAAATGCTATGGAATAAAGGCGGGGCTAAAATGACATCGGAATAAATTAAAAGGTTGGCATCTATTAATATGTACTTGCGATTAAATGTGACAAATAATACTCTAAATTTTTACTTGCGTGGAAAAAAAAAAAGAGAGGTCTGATAATATTACGGAATAAATTAGAATAATTGGCTAGTCAAAATACGTATCTGGAAGATCCATAGATCCATATATTTGTATATTTTAATAAAATGTGTAAACTTTTTTAATACATCTTTATTGTTCGTTAAAGACATGATTGGGATTATACCTCATGTAATAATTTTAAACATCTCTATTTAAACAAGCCTGTGTGATTTATGTTAGTTGATTGACTTATGAGTAATGAAAATTACATATTAGAAATACAAATTCCATTCTTCTATTATTTTAAGTTTTTGTAAAATTTAAAATAACATTAGAAATAAAAAAAAAAACAATAGTTTCTCTTTTTGTCATACAGTATTTTTAAAACAGTTCCATAATTTTAAAATACTCTTAAAAAAAAAAAAAAAAAAAAAAAAAAAAAAAAAAAGAATAATTTTATTTTTAAGGATTTTTCATTTAGTCTTTATACAAAAAAAAAAAAAAAAAATGTCCTGCTTGGTTGGCTTTTAAATTCTTCTATTAATCGTAAAAATTCCCATTTACGAGTACATAAAACAGAAATTTCAGAATTTTATATGTAATTTTTATTTTTACCTAGGGAGATATTTTAGTATTTATGATACATTTCGTAGATTAAGTCATAATTATATTAAACCCATGAATGCTCAAATTCTAAAGAAAAAAAAACCCTCAATAAGTTCATCTTTTTTAATTGCATATTTAGAATATACATTTATTTGACAGTTTTAATAGGTAGCATATTTTTTAACATAGAATATTATTTTCTCTTACCCATAGGGTCGAGAAAATATTCTTTTAAGGTCAAATTTTCGAACGTGAGTTTTTGTTATATTTACATGTTGTGAGGTCTCCTGAATACGAAAATCATGTTTTTAGCGAATGGTCTGTGCGTCTGTCTGTGTGTGTTTTATCAGCATATCTCAAGAAGAAATAGTAACAGAAATTCCAAACTCGGAATGCTAAATGTGTATCATATAGGGATGCTACACAAAACTTTTCGTTGGGATGAAGCAAATGGTTCGTGTACAGGGACACTCAAAAGTATTCAGATACATTATGTCTATGGGGGAAATTGCAGGTAAGTAGAGTTTAACATCTATAGACTGCACTAAACAAAATGAAACGAATATATATATATATATTGTAATAAAGATAGTCAACTGGGAAAAAAATTCTGTGTATGTAGTTTGATCAAGATTGATAAGTTTCAATGAATGCTGCGTGTGAAAATTGTCTCTATAATTTTAAGTAAACGTTTAATTTTAATAACAGAATTAAATTCTATATAAATGTAGGTGCTTTAATGAATCGGAGGGGTTGAGAGGGGTGTAGCTCCCTTCACACAGAAGTAATTATCATATAAAACTCTTCCGAAGCCTAATTTGAATTGTTTAACATAGGTTTACATAACAGTAATCGTTATCTTACTTCATTAACTCCAACCTGTGTTTATAGTATTAAATTTCAGGATAAGAGAAAGTCGTGTGTGTGACACACCAGATTATTTTAAAACCTTTATTAATCCTTTGTCTACTGCAGGATTTTAAAGTCTTATTAGATTAAAATAAAAATTATAAAATCAAATTTATGGAAAAAATATAGTAAGATAATTATAAAGATCGAATGTGTACACTCCTAAAATTTCACTCAAATTTGGAGACCTTAAATTAAACGGTTGTTTCTCTTATTGAAAATAAAAGTCCAGAACCGGTATTAGCAACAAATTCCTGTAAAATTTAGAATGCTGACCATTTATTAAACGTCACTTTCCTCCTTTAGAGAAAAAGGTCACGAAGCAATAGCCTCCTGAGCTAGATGCCTGCCGCGTGGCTCGGAGACTTGACAACATTTCAAGTGGTAGATAGCGCCATCTGGTACGGATTGGGCGACTCTTTTATTTAACTGTCACCAAAAATTTTAAGAAGTGATATATGATATATATAATCGACGTTTCTTCGAATCTATTCGCCTTTTATGTATACCAAACCCCACTTAAAAAAAAAAAAAAAAAAAAATGTGCAATCTGTGCCACGTGGCGTTGTCTACCGCTTGAACTGTTGCCAAGTTTCCGAGCCATGCGGAAGGCATCTAGTTTAGGAGGCTATGTGGAAGTTTTGTGGCATAACTTTATTTTTATGGCTAATGACTGGAATACTTTTTCTGGTAACTGACCGTAATCTTATGTCCAGATTCTTTTTTGTATAAATCTGTATATACAGGGTGTCACAAAACTCTATAGACATTTTAAAAATTCATAACTATTGAATGAACTGATAGTATTGAACGCGGTTTACGAAAAAATTATTCTCGTGAAGTGGAATATTATTTTATTTTATTTTATTTTATTTATTTATTATTATTATTTATTATTTATTTATTTTTTTACTTAATTATTTATTTTGATTTATTTACTTATTTTATTTATTTATTTATTTTATTTATTTATTTATTTTTTTTTTTTGGTTAAAAAAATATAGTTACATTTTTTGTTGACGATAGTTAGACAAGTAGTTAAATTTTTCGCACGGATGTGGAAAAAAATATACAAATGAAAGTCCTGAAAATCGGACAAATTTGCGATTAGAACAGTTTATTTCTTATTTTACCTCCTTTTTGTGTGTAGATGAAGTTTTAATTGCGATGATGACTTGGTGGATAAAGCGCTATGTGAAAATGTTTTCCCTCAGGTAAAAACCGCCGACCGAAGTTGAAGTTGGCAGTATTATAACTCGTTTCCAAACTGTAATTTGTGGTGACGACGGACACATAGAATAGGATTTATATGCCTGTAAATATTTGCTTGCGAAAAAGTACCGATATGTGGGCACAGCGCCCTCTATCAGCAAATAGCAATATTATTATTTTTTCTTTTCAAAAAAAAAAAAAAAAAAAAAAAAATGCAAACCGCATTTAGTTCTATTAATTTATTCAATACCTATGAATTTTTAAAATGTCTACTGATTTATATGAGACACTGTAGTTTGTTTTAATCTGACAGTATTGCAGTAGGTGGTAAATGAAGCCGTTAGCGTCCTATCGTATTATCGTGGATATCGGGGAACTGTAAAACTGTAAATACCCCCCTCAAAAAAAAAAAAAGAAATAAATAAATAAATAAATAAAAGAAATAAATAAAGAAAGAAAAGAAAAGAAAATAAGAAAGGAAAGAAAATTAACGTAAGAAATATTTATTTATTTATTTATTTATTTATTTTTAATTAGAGAATTAAATTCCAAATTAAAAAAAAATATCTTTAGTAGGTTAGGATAGACGAATATTTTTCTTACATAATCTACAGTTTAAGATTGATTTTCTGAACGTTAGATGAATTTTGTTCATTTTTATTACCTAGGCTATATACATTTGTAATAGTATATATATATATATATTATTACAAATGAAAATGAATGAAACAAAAATAAATTATTATTACAAACTAATGTTACTTAATTTTGAAATTTAATAAATTAAATATTCATTGCTGTTTAAATAGTTTATTACTTCGATATTTTAAATATATCAAGGGTTGTAGACTCTGCCATTTTTTTTTCAGCACATTTTCATCAATAAAATATATTTTCCTCCTCTTCCACCACTTTTTTCTTACTGAAATCGTTATTGTATTTTTAAAGTAATATGTCGTGTTTAAACAATATAGAAATTAATGTATAAAAATAGTGGTAGCAAAAAGAAAAAAAAAAAGACATAAATATCTCATTTCTTAAGTCTCCTGGAAAAAAAAAGCGGAGACTACGACCCCCTGATATACTGATGTTTAATATACACTCATTGCCATAAAAATTTGTGCACCAAGAAGTAATTGTCGGACCAAAATGAAACTTGACGTGAAGATACGTACTAAGCAGATAAGCAAATGATTAGAAACGCAGCGTGATTGCGCATTGTGTAATACCACCAGAGGGCGTTGAACCTCGTTCCTCTTCGAGTATAAATCAGGTAAGGAGAGCTCATTTGATGTACATAATCTGTTGCAGAGGGACGCTTTTTAAATTGAAATGCCGTTGAAGACAATACGAGCATCTGTCAGAGTCCGAGAGGGAAGAATCATCTGTATGATGGAAATCCGAGTGATCAGTTCGGCGAGTGGCCAGCCACCTAAGCCGTTCTGATTTTACTGTAAGGAGGTGTTGGGACCAGTGAACGAGAGAAAGGTCGCTTACACGGCAATCAGCGCAGAACGCGCTTGACAGACCAAGAATCGAAAAAACCGTCACATCATACGAAACATATGCATAGCGCCAACTGTCTGGTTGTCCTCAATCCGGACATATGCAATACCTACATGACTTGTCCCTGTGTCTGTACATACCATTGCAAGGCGTCTGGCTGAAGAACATTTACTATCGTGGCGCCCTTTACGTGTGTTGCCAATAACCCGCCCCCTCTTCCGTTTCGAATGCTGTCGCGCTCGACGGGGTTGGATTGCTACCGAATAGAATCAGGTCGTCTTCAGCTTCGAACCAATCCACATTCAATTTGAACAGTGATGGCAATCATGTACGTGTGTAGAGGCATCGTGGTGAAAGCCTCAATCCTGATTTTGCTTTACAGCTGTACACCGCGACCACAGCAGGTGTAATGGTATGGAATGACATTTCATATGAAACCCAGTCATCCCTACTATTGATCTACGTCACCATGACAGCCCAGAGGTACAGTCGGCTGCAAAATTATTCGAGCACCAGCAATAATCCTTGCCAAAAAAAAGTACACTTAATACAGCTTTGTTAAATAAATCCTTGTCGAGTCATGTTCTTAATCAGTCTAAGAACATGATTCGACAAGGATTTACTTAGCAAAACAGTCTTAAGTGTACTTTTTAAATATAGGAATTATTGGCTAGTGCTCGAATAATTTTGCAGCCGACTGTATGTTCGTGACATCCTTCAGCCATATATGTTGCCACTTATGGCTGTGCTCCCAAGAGCTATTTTTCCACAAGACAATGCTTAGACACACATAGCAAGGGCATCATAGGACTGCCTCAGCCACAATACTACCCTTCCTTGGCCTTTCGATCCCCATATTTGTCACAAATCGAACATATTTGGGATAACTCGAGACGGCAAGTTGGGCAGATTACAAGTTTAGACGAATTAGAGGTGCGTGAAATAAGATGCCTTAGGACATCATACGGGATTTGTATGCCCAAAGGCCCGCCCATATTTCCTCGTGCATTCATGCTAGAGGTTGCCCAACAGGGTAATAAAACCTCCATTCTTTCGTAATTTTTCCTGTAATAAATGATCATTTCGCTTTGAATTTGTAATCATTTACTTATATCAACGTTGCACTTACGTATGTAAAATTTCATTTCATTCTGACAATTCTTTCTTGGTGTATAATTTTTTATGTCAATGAATGTATATATACAATTGCCAACATTTTAATCTATTTCGGAGCATTTTTAGCCCCGCCTTTATTTCATACCACTTTTATTTTGTGAGTGGAATTTTTCTTATTTTATCTGAGTTATATATTAGAGAAAATTTTTCTATGAATGAATTGGTGCGAAATAAAGGCAGGGATAAAAATATTCCGGAATAAATTAAAATGTTGGCAACTCTGTATATATATATATATTCAGTCGGTAGAAAAAGTATCCGATAATCCCAGTCTAGAAAAAGTACACTTAATACTTCTTTGTTAAATAAATCCTTGCCAAGTCATGGTCTCAGTTAGTGATTCGACAAGATTCGACAAGGTTTTATTTAACAAAACAGTATTACAGTCGGCTGCAAAATTATTCGAGCACTAGCCAATAATTCCTATATTTAAAAAGTACACTTAAGACTGTTTTGCTAAGTAAATCCTTGTCGAATCATGTTCTTAGACTGATTAAGAACATGACTCGACAAGGATTTATTTAACAAAGCTGTATTAAGAGTACTTTTTTTTGGCAAGGATTATTGCTAGTGCTCGAATAATTTTGCAGCCGACTGTAAGTGTACTTTATGATATCGGAATTATTTGCTAATGCTCGAATAGTTTTGCTGCCGATTGTATACATAAATAAATATATTCAGTATTTTAATTTTTTTTTCAGTATATTATATATATATATTTGTGTGTGTGTGTGTGTGTGTGTTTCATTACTTGAAAAATTAATTTTTGGTAGTTTTGCAAATTAACTGAAATTGTTAAATTAAATAGTTTAATTAATCAATAGTTCTAGTTCAAAATTACATAATAAAATATGAGCAAATATTAATTTGCCGAATTTTTTATTTTGTGAAATGAGTACATCAAAAGTTGAAATTTTAATTTTGTTTATTGTTTTTCCAGAATGTAAAAATGGTCGATGGGTCAAAGATAACCGAGGAAAAATGAAATGCAACTGCAAACGTGGTTTCGCAATTCAAGACGAAAACACTTGTGCACGTAAGTTGAGATATAAAATTACAATGAATGATTATAAATTTAAATGTGTTTAAAATTAATACAAAATAAACAAATATCTTTTAAAATTTTTTTAACGTAATAGAGACTTTTTGATTCATATGAAACATAATTTTTCAACAACAATTTTTAACAATTTAAATATTCTACAACAGTTTACATTAGCAATCTATGTACATTATAAAGAAAGTTTCAGCTACTATAACTTTCAGCTACTATACAACAAACTCCAAATTATCTGTATAATTGATTGGCATGAGTTCCGTGGATAATGCAAACCGCAGGCAAATTGCTAAAAGGCTGCAAAGGAACGGCAAATTAAATCTGATAATTTCAATGTCTATCCTGTTTTCTACATATTTCAACTGTTAAAAAATGGAACTCTTTAACAAATAAGGAAATGTCTCCGGTTGTGGGCACAGTTTTGATTTTGACTTATAATTTTTGATAGAATAGATATTATGCAAACATACGAATAACAGTGGAAAGCTAGAACCTTTAGCTAATGTTTGATGAAGTAACTGTATTGATTCGTCAACCAGAAAAAACTTATTACCAATTTTGTGAAGTGATCATTTTTTGCCAAAAACATTTTGTACCTGGTTGTGAGCACACTTGAAAAATCCTCAAAAAGTTGGAAAATAATAAGACAAACCACCATAAATACAGAGAACAACAAAACTTATTCATTTTGTAAGGATTCAGTGGCCGCAATAACAACAGAAAATGGCATTTATTCGTCAATTTTATTCAGTTTTATTCGTCATCTTCTTCGTTCTCCAAATCAGAAGTGCAATGCTTGCAAGTAAAGTAATTTGCATGTATATTAGCACTTTTCAAATGCATCAGACGACCACACGAGTTGCATTTGATTGAGATGGCTCTTGTTAGGCACAGTGCAGGTGCTTCAAACAGATGATACAGAAGTCGACATCGTCAGATTGTGTAGACTCCAATTTTTAGGGCGTTTGGCCGGCACTTTGAAAGGTAGTTTCCTTACATTCTCTAGGCTTCTTCTGGAGAGACTCAGATGGTTCAAGGAAGTTCATATTCTCGAGCAGTTGATTTTATGAATTTCTTATTCACCAAGTAATCCTAAATCGCTTTAACCAGCGCATTTAAATCCATTTCTTTTAGATCGGTTGATTTTTTCGTGTTTGACATTGCTAAAAAAGCCTAAACGTACATATAAACACTAATAAAATATGTTATTTTGATAAAAACGACCCTATTTCACAGTTTGTAAGTCAAATACATGTTTTAAATTAAAACAACAAGTGTGCCCACAACCGGTTACATGAAGGTTCTTACATCCGGGAATGACAACCATTTTTATAATGGCAGAAAAAGCAATTTTCGGTCCAGATTTTGGCTGAATTCGATATTGCATCACAAAATATAAGGAACATACTGCATAAATATACCTTGCATTTAGACTTTTGAATTAATTCATTTTGATTTATCGCATTCTGAAAAAAGTCACAAATCAATTTTGTGTAGCTTTTTCTCAGATTTTTTTTTTTTTTTCGATGCTTGCACATACTAAGAAAATTCAACTATTCACTTCGGTGTTAGCACAAAAACTGCGTACTGTCACAATACATGTTTGTACAGTACTCAAATCCACCATACTTCCTTTTTGTTAAAAGGTATGGTGGGGTGCCCATAACCGGAGAATGCCCATAACAGGAGACATTCCCTTATTTAATTTTATTCCATATCTGTCATACTATTTCTTATTTATAAGCGCCAATATTTTTGTTGATATTTATTTAATATACCCATTATAGAAGTGGTCATCCATCAATTATCCCTGAAATGATATGGAAATATTAAATAATATATTCCTTAAAAGAAAACTAAGGCCGACATCATAGGCCGACTCTGTTCAGTTCCTCGCCATACATTTCTCATAAATATTATCTAAAATGCAAACTATATTCATATTAAAAGAAATGAACTAATTAAAAGAAAAGATATATATATATATATATGTATATATTATGTGATCATTTTTCCTATCGTTTATAACTAGATAAAATAGACTGTTTCTTTTAAAAAATAAATATAAAAGTAAATAAGAGCTTCGGATCGTGTTAATGGTTGCTGGACAATATTATTTATTCCAGAAATTCACTTTTCCTTTTTTTTTTTTTTTTTTTTTTAAATTATAAATATATATATATTTAAGAAAAAGAAATTGAGACAAAAGTATTGTCTTAAACAGAATTTAATTTAGTACCGTGTCCTATTTTTACTTTCCGAACACTATAGTGAGGAAAGTATTGTAATCATGTCAAAAATCCGAATTTGAGATTTTCATGTTTCTATACGTTTCGAGGTCTTCCGAGTCCGTTTCCACTATTTTTACTATGATGCATGTATGTGTGTGTGTATGTATGTGTGTGTATGTGTGTATGTATGTGTGTGTATGTATGTGTGTGTATGTGTGTACGTGTATGTATGTCTGTGAGATAACACGCTAGCGTCTAAACGCTTTGTTCGGATAAGCTGAAAGTTGGTACGTATATTGTAAGTCACAGTAGTACGAACCCTATAGATTTTGGTGAATCTAGCACTTCTAGTTTTTTTACAGGGACACCAGGAAAAATTCTTTATCATTATGTCCTATGGCGCCAAATTTTTAAAAGTATGATAGCGTCTAAACGCCTTATTACCCTGAGCAAAAAATTTGTACACATGTTAGAGGTCACAGTTGCGCCAACTGTATAGATTTTGGCGAATTTAGCACTTACAGTTTTTTTTTACAGGGACACAAAGAAAAATTCTTTATCATTATGGCCAATGGGACCAAATTTTTGAAAGTGCGATAGCATTTAAACGCTTTATTCAATTGAGCTGAAAATTTATATGAATATTATAAATCACTGTTGCACTAACTATAAGCATTTTGGTGAATCTAGCATTTATGGGTTTTACAGGGACACAACGAAAATTTCTTTATCATTATGTTCTGATGGGCTCAAAGTTCAGTAGCGTTAAATAAAAACATCGTGTAATATATGGAGAAAAATACTGAAACACTCTATTATGGTTCTCTCTCTTTTGTTTGTTTAACAACTCCTCTTTCTTTACTTTATCTACAAAACTGTTAATTACTCAATGTTCGGAAAGTCGAGTGGAGTCACTCCAGATTTTTTATTTAGATCTTACCTCTTTACGTATTTCTAAACTATTAGATTTTGTAAAATACAATACCTGGTTGGATCAAATAGAATTCCAGTCGTAGTAATCCCGCGCTTCTAAATAAAATGAAGAGCTTGTTTCCAAAAGTCGTTAAGTCAAAATTTTCAAATTTGACTTTTCGATGCAAAAGGTCGCAACACACGTCTAAGAATATATTTTCAATAAGTAGAAGTTCCAAACGAAGTTTAGTCATAATAAAAACAGAAAGTAAAATCACAAGTAAGTTTTGTTCCAAAAAGGATTAAGTCAAGTTTAATCAATTTTAGGGTGCCTTGAGATCACGTAGTTTGTCTGGCCTTGGGTCAAAAGTCAAAAGTAAGGAAAAAAATGTTGTTTTAGATTGTCACATTGAGAAAGTTTTTTTTTTTTTTTTCATAGAAAAATATAAATATGAATGTATTAATAACCATTATTATAATGTGTTTGTAAATATTTTAATCTTGGTTTTGGAACCCCGAAAAAAAACATTTGTTTCTTCTGTATTAGGAAAAAAACACAGAGGAATTCAGAAAAATGTACAGAAAAAAGAAAAGACCCTGTTAACCGAACTTTTGATTCATAAACATCATTGCAAAAAGAAAAATATTAACTTTTAGGTAAAAGCTTATAGGAGAAGATGAAATTACAATATGTTTTAACCTGATGCAAAATCAGGAATTACCACACAAATAAAAATTACACCGTTAGGAATGTTTTCAGCAGTCGCTGCTCAAAAGGATCTCACCTTCACATACTATTTACCAGTGCGTGGTCACTCCTACTTACCAGCAGATAGAAGATTCGGACGAGTGGAGACTAGTTTAAAGAAAGTGGATAAAATTTTACTTTCTAATGAATATTTTGAACATGTCTCTAAGGTTGGAAATAATTTCGAGTATAAGAAGCAGTGGAATATTTTAGACTGGAAAAATTTTGCACATAGTTGTCTGAAAAGCAAACAAGGTTTCTTGATTTCAGAGACAAAAGTACTGGAAATTACGAAGCGAGATGTGGGAATCAAGACAACGTACTGCGGTTCGTTTTGCTGCCAAAACATTCTGAAACGAGGGAAAAAAAGTCTCCCGTGCGCCCTTTCTGTAATAAAAACAAAAAACAATATGAAACAAGCAAAGAAAAACAGATGCTTTTAAATTACTTAACGCTTTAGGAATTAACAAATTGCACGAATATTTTAATTTTTATGAATAATATCTCAATGATACTGCTAACGCTAACACAAGGTAAAATAATGATAAAGGTGGCGAAATAGAATTTGTAAATGAAGATTTATAATAACTAACTACCTTCCAAAATTGTATAGCTAAAATTTATGCTGTATTTATATGAAAGAAAAAATACTTGGATTACTTTCAAATGTAATTAAGTCATTTCATTTTGTTATTTGCTTGTGCCAAAATGACGTAAGTCATAGTTTTGTTCCAAAAGGAGTTAAGTCATTTCTTTCTTTTTTTATTTCTAAATAACTATGCGGTCAGGATTTTTTTACATGCAATTTAGTGTTATTATCATCCATATATTACTGGGAAAAATTATCTTTTCCTTAAATTTAATAATAAATCTTACATAACAAAACCGTGTTTTCTCAAGAACTGAAAAAAATGACTTAATGCCATTTGGAAACAAGCTCTTCAAATATTCGATGAATTTTTGAATATTAAATTTAAGACTGTTGAGTGTAAATTAGGAATAAAAAAAATATTCAAGGCAAATTAAACTTACATTTACTTTTATTCTATTTATCGTTCGGTCTCATACAAATATGTTCTAAATTTATTTGAAATATCATTCTTGAGGTATTTTGCTAATAATATCAGGTATAAATATTCTTTATTGTTTTCATAATATATTTAAAAACTAAACGAGTTTTTGTTTTCTAGTGAACTAATATTTGATATTTCTTAAAAAATTAAATTTGGCCTAATTACTGATACACCCCATTAATTATAACATTTAACTAATATACTCCTTTTCCACTTATTCTTTCAGCATGTGATTGTGGAAAATTAGGAAGATGCACGTTTATTCCCGTCTCCAAATCTGTAGGAGGATCGTTGTACATCAAAAAATGCCTCTGTGACGTAGGCAGCGCTGAAAAGAATGGTGTTTGCGTTGGTGAGTATGAAAAGATTATCTTTCTATAAAAAATTAACAATATTACAATTCATTAAAAATCAATTTGAAGTTTTATAAAGAGATATTGAATTGCTACCAAGCACTGAATACCTGCACTGCTACCAAGCACCCCCATTCCCAGCCATAGTTGTCAAATTTTATACATTTTATATACACTATTCTTAAGAATAGTTTTCTTTGTCATATTTGAGTAATTTTAGTAAATAAAGCAAAAATATAATCATTAAAATAACAACAATATACGATATACGATTACAACAATGTACAACGAATGCACTATGATTTTTACTTTCACCTATATAAAATACAGAGAAAGTATTGGATTTGTGAAAATTTTCGAATTCCGGTTTTCGATGGATTTACACGTTTTGGGATGTCCTGAACACGATTTGATAGTTTTTAGAAAATGTCTGTGTGTGTGTGCGTATCACGACATTTGTGTACGCTGCATGTCACGAACCAGTGATCGAAATTTAACCAAACTTGGTATTTAGTTGGACCCTGACATAAACTGGTGCTGATTAGTTTTGGCGATCATTCGCTCAACAGGTGGCGCTTTAATCGCATTTTCTCTAAATTTTTAATATGGCAATATAGGACAAAATTTCGTATAAATATATATAATGAGAGTTATTTTTAACTTCTGATTGTAAAATTAAGATGAATTATGGATAATAGTAGTAGTTAACTAGGAAAAAAAATTTGTGCATGTGGGGGCATCGCTTCCTCCCCCCCTGGGGGGAAGTATCCCCCGGGGGGAGTATATTTTCAAGATGGGTATCTTTCGAAAGGTCTCGTCAATACCTTTAAAACGAATGGTTGAACTATAGATATGTGGTAATTTAAAACAAAGTTATCGATTTTTTTTTTTTTTTTTTTTTACTTTTAACGAAAAAAAACAATTATTCGTATATATTGAGAATAAAATGGACTTTTTTTTTATTTAGTGTTATACTACTTCTCTAATATGGAAATCGTCTGCATTATCATAGAAGATAATTTTTTTTACTTTCTTCTATATGTAATATAGAGAAAGCATTGGATTCGCGAAAATTTTCGACTTCCGTTTTTCGACTTTCCGTTTCCGATGGATTTACATGTTTTGGGATGTCCAGAACACGAATTGGTAGTTTTTAGAAAATGTCTGTCTGTTTGTCTGTATCATTTTTTGTGGACGCTGTATCTCACGAACCAATGAATGAAATTTAACCAAACCTGGTATTTAGTTGCACCCATACATGAACTAGTGCTGATTAGATTTGGAGATCAATAGCTCAACAGGTGACGCTGTGATCGCATTTTATGCAAATTTTTAACATGGCAGCATAGGACAAAATTTCGTATAAATGGGCATAATGAGAGTTATTTTAAACTTGCGATAGTAAAATTAATATGAATTATTCATAATAGTAGTGGGTAACCAGGAAAAAAATTTTGTGCATGTGGGGGCATCGGTGTTCCCGGGGAAGTAAATTTTCAAGATGGGTATCTTTTGAAAGGTCTCGTTGATAATAGCAATAGGTAACTGGGAAAAAAATTTGTGCATGTGGGGGCATTACTTCCCCCACACTGGGGGGGGAAGTACCCCCGGGGGGAAAAGTTTCAAGATGGGTATCTTTCGAAAGGTCTCGTCAATACCTTTAAAACGAATGGTTGAACCATAAATCTGTGATAATTTAAAACAAAGTTTTTTTTTTTTTTTTTACTTTTAACAAAAAAAAAACTTGTATTTTTTTTTTTTTTTTTTTTTTTTTTTACGAAATTTAACTAAACTTGGTATTCAGTTGGTCCCCGACATAAACTGGTGCTGATTACATTTGGGGATCAAAAGCTGAGCAGGTGGCGCTGTGATCGCATTTTATCTAAATTTTTAACATGACAGCATAGGACAAAATTTCGTATACATGTGCATAATAAGAGTTATTTTAAACTCGTGATTGTAAAATTAATATGAATTATTTATAATAGTAGTATTTAAATAGGAAAAAAAATTTGTGGGGAAGTACCTCCCGGGGGGGCAAAGTTTCAAGACGGGTATATTTTGAAACGTCTCCTCAATACCTTTAAAACGAATGTTTGAACCATACATCTGTGATAATTTAAAAGAAAGTTATCAATTTTTTTTTTTTTACTTTTAACAAAAAAAAAAAAAAAAAAAAAAAAAAAAAAAAAAAAAAACTGAGAAAAAAAATCTTTTTTTTTTTTTTTTTTTTTTTTTTTTTTAACGAAATTTAACCAAACTTGGTATTTAGTTGCTCACTCACCTAAACTGGTGCTGATTACATTTGGGGATCAATCGCTCAACAGATGGCACTGTGATCTCATGTTTTCTAAATTTTTAACATGGCAGTATAGGACTAAATTTCGTATAAATGGGCATAATGAGAGTTTTTTGTAACTTCTGATTGTAAAATTATTATGAGTTATTGATAATAGTAATAGTTAACTAGGAAAATATATCTGTGCATGTGGAGGCATGGCTTCCCCCCCTGGGTGGGGGGTAAATTTGGAAGATGGGTATCTTTCGAAAGATCTCGTCAATACCTTTTAAACGAATGGTTGAACTATAAATCTGTGATAATTTAAAACACAGTTATCGATTTTTTTTTTCTTTTTAACAAAAATATAAAAAAAAAAAAAAAAAAAAAAATGTATTTTTTTTTCTTTTTTTTTTTTTTTTTATATAGTTACTGATTGAATATGCATAGGAAAATGTAGAAGAAAGTCTTGTGGTGGCCACAACATACTAGTTTATTAATAATTTTAATAAATTATTTTTACCGAGTGACTTTGTATAGGAAAATATAGAAGAAAGTCATGTGGTGGCCACAACAAACTAGTTTTTTTTTTCTTTTTCTTTTTAATGCTCATTATAACCGGAAATTGGAAGAAAGCGAATTGAGGGAAACTGGAATAATTGAGGGGTCTGCAAAATCACGAGTGCGTGTAAAATTTCTGCGTATTTTTGCATTTTGTTATTATTATTCATTTTACAATAACAATATTGTTATCTTGAAATCTTATCTACTTCTTGTCTGTTTTTTAATGGACATATTTTTTAATAAACATTTTTAATTCTTTTACAATTTATTTTATTATTTTGATTTTTAACACTTTACAACAAGGTCGAAAAGTTTAAAGATTTCGGTTTTTCAGTTTGTCTATCTGTCCGCGCTCAAAACCCCGTAAATATTCATGGAATTTCATGAAACTGATATAGTATGTTATTTACGTTGAATGTCGAATGTTCCCTATTGAAAATAGAATGAATGCGTACAGGGACACCTGAAAGTATTCCAATGCATTGTGTTTTATGACAGGTATTCCTATAAATCACGTTTTCATATCTTTACTTTACGCAAATCTTAATGAAACTGAACTATATTATTTAACTTCATTAATCATATTTTGTATAGGAAATAGAGTAAATATCAGCACTGGCTTCGTACAGAAACACCCGAAAGTATTCTAAAGCATTGCGTTCTATGAGCGATATTTCTATAAACCAAACGTCAATAAAACCGAATACCTATGTATAGGAGACACGAGAGTGACATAAGTCTTAATAATAACATCAAAATTAAAAGTTGTGATCATTATTGATACCTTGGTGTAGACGTTAATAGAGAAGGAAGAGACTGACAGGAAATTTAGAATCTGTCAAGGAAGAAAAGCGGTAAAACTATTAAATTCGATTTGGTGGAGTGAGGAGTTATCTAGGACGAGAAAGTATAATATATACAATTTCATTGTAAAAAGCATATTGTTGTATGGAGCAGAGGGATGGAGAATGATGGAGACGGAAAAAAAGAAATTGGCTGCTGTTGAAATGGATGCCCTGAGAAGATCATGCAGGATATCAAGAATGGAGAGAGTGAGAAATGAGAGAATCATATAGGGGTCTGGAAGAGAGAGGACCCATGACCGGAAGATCTGGCACAGACTTGTGGATTCTGTCGGAAGGCAACACCCGATGATATAAACCGAACATACATACATACAAATTTTAATAACTTTATTTTGTACAAACCTTAGTGAAATCGAAATACGTTACTTACATGTATATACACAAAAGATTGCTTTCTATAGAAAGTATAGAATTAGCATTAAGAATTGGAAGTCCATGCAAAAATATTCAGTTACATTAAGGGATATTATTTAAAATTTCTAGAAGTGCCTTTTTGTTTACATCAAGTGTTTCAACACTTTTAATTTTTAAGTGTGAATATGATTTGAACTTGTGTATCTCTCTGCTCGTCTGCTCGCCTTCAGCGTCCGTAAATATTTTCGGAATTAAAATATTTATATATGTTATTCAAATTCACTGTGGAATACTACTTATTTAAATTGACATTAACAGCTCCTATACATCTGGTTTGTGTACAGGGACACCCCAAAAAATGCTATCGCGTTGCGATTTAGAACAGACATTTGTAAGGTTGAGACCATGGAAGGTCGCCACAGTCTTAAAATCGAACTGGATCCAACGACTTCCAGTGAAGCAATAGTTGGGTGATTAGGAAGGCCGACGCAAACGGTTGGAGAAGTTTTTGATAAAGTTGGGATGATTTTGCGTCGGCATAGAGCTGCAACGAGGAAAGTAACTTGCGGAGTGTGAAGTGGATATGAACATTTTTTTGAAATTTTTCTAAGTGCAGTGATTGGAGGTGGTTGGATTAAGGATAAATATCAAGGTATTGTGGTAAAGAGTGTGGTGTTGATGAGGCTATAATCTTATGCTTGTGCGAAGTTATTCGAGAGTAGAGTGTTCCAATTCGGCGAGTATTCCGGCGTGTGGATAGATTGGAATTTGCGTGGAAAGAATTGTCGGGCAAGGGAATCCTGACTTTAATCCTGGGGTAAGCATATTTCAGCGAGTCCAAGGAGAGCAGTTTTTAACCGAGTTCTCACTATTTCTGCTGGGTGAGACTTAAGCTTTATATTTCTCTAAATTGTTCATTTATTAAATTATTTGATTGAGTTCGGAAAATTCATCCCCCCCCCTCTGATTTAAGTTCAAATGAAAGTCTTATTTATAATTTATATTCAAATCTCGTGCTCTTAAATTATCTATTTAGTTTAGCTGGTTAATTAATTAAGATGCAGTTTGCAACCACGCAAACACAACACATTTTATAAGTTAAATTTAAATAACTTTCTACCGCAAAAATCATAAAAATTTTACATATACTGTTAATATGTTAAATTAATGTTTTGTATATAATTAGATTTGGTTAAACGTCACAAGAACGGCTTCCCCTTAATAAATCACTGTTTACTTACAATTAATTTCAGATCGCTTGCATTCCTTTGGTTGCGGAAAAAAAAGTACAAAAATAGACGTTTGTTTAGCAAAAATTACATACATTTTATTTTATTTTTACTTTAGTAATAATATGTAAGGTCATAGAGAAATCTTTTAAAGTATTCTGTGTTAATCTATAGGTAGTAATCAAATCTGCATTTATAAAAAGAGAAGTAATATTTTTCTAGCTTATGAAGGTATTTTGTTTTAAATTTAAATATTTTAATAATATTTGTTAAAGTCATAAATTGAGATAATTTAAATTGCGGTGAGTTTCTATTTTAGTTAACTGGGGGTGGGGGGGAGGGAAGTAACATTACATTTTACAAATAATTTTTTTTTTTTGCATTCCGTTTATACTTATGAAATTTTCATATATATAAGTGACAATATTTGTGCTTTGCTTTTATCTTATTTATGCTATGATAAATACATGAAAATGTCCTTTGCTTAAACTAAATACTTTTTCTCAGATTGTCAGTGTGGAGAAAACAGCAAATGTGAGTTTGAAGATGGTGAAAAAGTATGTTACTGTATTGAAGGCTATGCAGAAAAAGATGGAGTTTGTACAAGTAAATATATTTTATAACTTATTTAGATGTACATTTTTTAATGGTATGCATGTGATCCTCTTTAACGGCCTTCTTCACTTACCGTCGCTGGAAGTCCGAGCCAATGTTATTCTATGGGGACATTTTCTTTACAAATAACTTGTTAACTAATACATATTTTTAAATTCTGTTTTCACATTCAGAAAATTTCCAACTGTTAAATTGACGGACCTTTTTTAAAAATGTATTTTTTTTTTAATTTTTAATATTTTATTTTCAAAAAAAAAAAAAAAAAAAAAAATTCACATATTAAAAGTTCGTGTTTTGCAGCTTCAAAATAAAATATAAAAAATTAATTTTTTTTTTTTTTAAAGAGGTCCGTCAATTGAACAGCTGGGAATTTTCAGAATGTGAAAACAGAATTTAAAAATATGTATTAGTTAATAAGTTATTTGTAAAGAAAACTTTCACGTAGAATAACATTAGCTTTGGCTTCCGGTGGTAGTGAGTGAAGAGGGACCTTAAGAGCGTACCATATGTAACCTCGCCCAAAGCCAAAGCCTATGTATTCTATGGAGATATTTATTTTCACAATCCCTCACTGTTTAACTTTTTTCTTGCATTCAGAAAATTCACAACAGTTCAATTAGTACTTATTCCCTAAAAATTTATTTTTTATAATTTTTTTATTTTATTTTATTTTTTTATTTGTGAGTTGAATGAAACAAAAATTAAGAATTCTTCATTTTCTTTATTACTAATTCTTTATTAATAATTCTTTATTTTCTTTCTTAATAATTCTTTGTTTTTCGAGTATTTTAGCCAGAAATTAAAATGTGAAAAAATAAATTTTTGGAAAATGAGCAGTGATATAACAGTTGTGATATTTTTTTAACCCTAGATAACAAACTTAAATCCGTGTTACTCTGTAACTAATCATTCGATTAATAGATTACGAATTATTAACGAGTATAGTTTTATATTTCGTTTATTTATTTCGAACAAATTAGCGTAACTTAAAAAAAATATATATATAATATTTCAATTAAAAATTAAGAATTGGTAAAAATTACCTCTTGTACTCTTGACTGATGTTAAAAGTGTGTTCTCCATAAATAACCTTGTTACAGTAGTTGCATACGTATTTTGACCTTCTGTGCGTTTCTTAAGTAAACAGAAAGTATATATTCAGCGTCTGTTCGCCGCACTTTTAACCATGTCTTCTGTGGGCTTTTAACACTGAGAAAAAAAATATACCGCTTTCATCCAGAACAAATAGGTGGTCCTTTTCTAAATCCATAAACTAGAAATATAGATTTCCGAGCTATGAGTATAAGGCACGTCAATACACTGAGAAAAAAATTCTATAACTGACATCTAGAATCTAAATTGTGGCTCTAGAAAAACTAGTTCCATGCCATCCTTATAAATTTCTCTTAAAATTTTTCTAGTTCCCTTCGAAAGCGAATTCTAGAGACCTCTATTAGAATTCTTCAGCATTTGACTATACTATCGAGGACAAACTTATTTGAAAATATCTCCAAATAAATGTGATTACAAGAGGCGGGTTTCAGCAGCTATAATCTTGGTTTATAACCCAATTCTAGAAAATCAAGAGAGAATTTCTCGTAACACAACCCACATAGCAATTTTAGTTTGCAGCAAAACTGCAACAGTCTTACTTTGTAAGCCAACAAACTTGAAACAAGTCCAGTGTGACAATCTTGTAAGTTCATAACAAGACTGAAGCAAGATAACACAAACTCCGAAGTCACCATACGCAAAATTTGCAGCAAACTTGTCGCGCAAGTTGCACTCTTACTGTATCAAATTTGCTGCAAATTCGTTGCAAACTAGTAGAAAAGTATGTTTTGTCGTATCAAGATTACTGCAAATTCATTGCAACAAGCAAACTTGTCATGTCTCACCAACTGCTGACGCATTGCAAACTCAAATTCTTGCTACGTCACACTATTTGCAAATAGGCATAAAAATATATAAACATAGCACATGTCTCACAGAAGCCTTGTCAATACAAGACTTCGAATATTTTGGAAGCCACGTGAGCAACGCCACGCTCCTTCCTCCAGTAGACAACACGAGGAAGATACCGTTGCAGAACCGCTTCAATATTATTCTTCAAACACTATTGTTGAATTTAAAATTACTTACATAGCAATTAAAACTAAAATAGACTTATGTTCCGTCTACTTTGTGACAGTT
The DNA here is from genome assembly GCA_963930645.1 of Salticus scenicus. Taxonomy (NCBI): domain Eukaryota; kingdom Metazoa; phylum Arthropoda; class Arachnida; order Araneae; family Salticidae; genus Salticus; species Salticus scenicus. The sequence continues at coordinate 122,793,533 of OZ005660.1, read as the reverse complement.
TCACAGCAAATTTGTCGCGTCAAGTTTGTCACGGCAAGATAATATCAAGAAAAATCAAACTATCTGCAAATGTGCTTGCTATCTGGGAAAAGATTCAGAATATTCAGAATATTGTTTCACCATCTAGAAATGTGTAGACTAGAAATTCTCGACCATTTCGTCTATTCAATTTATTGGCGTACCTTATGCACATAGCTCAGAAATCTATATTTCTAGTTTAAGGATTTAGAAAATGACCATTTATTCATTCTAGATGAAGGCGGTATATATTTTTTTTCTCAGTGTAATATTCAAAATATCTTCAATATTTATTTTGATGATAATTAAACATCCAACTGTTAGACGACGATTACATCGAATCTCTAAAAGTAACAAGTGTACTACCGTGCTTATCATCTTCGGATAACTCACTTTACTAGTTATGAAGGTACTGTGACTGAGGTGGTGTGAGCGGTACGGGGACATGTCGAATTCGCAAAACTGGTAAGGGTCAGTAGTCTGTTAGACGAATGTTTAGTTATCTAGGATTAATGTAAAAATGGGATTTTGAAAAACAGATTAAATATTGGGTGATTTTGGAAACAAATTTCTCCCTAGAACAACATGGGTTTTGCTGTTGGCAAGATTGTATAATGTGCTCTTAACAAGTTTTAAAATATTTTTATCTTCTTATGTTTATTACTATCTTTAATTTAAAAAAATAATAATAATATTAATCACATTTTTTTAAACATTCCTAAATACGCATTAGCTCCAAATATAAATTTTTCAGAACATGAAATTGCTTTTGGTTATATTATACACTGAAGTTTGTTTATAATAATATACGTATATGCATCTGACTTTTTATATAATATTAGATTGCAAAAAAATCTGTTGAATAATATAATTGTATTTCATGGAATAGAATTTTAATTCAGTGTCTAAAAACATTAATTTTATATTACTTTTTCACGGGTCGCGGGTCAGTAGGTTGCAGGTCGAAACTTATTTTGCCGGTAGGGTCAAGTTTGCCAGACCTGCACATGTCTCTAATAGGTACCCACTTTTAATAAAAACAAGTATATACATACATATATATATATATATATATATATATATATATAATAAAGATAATCTATTAAGCATAGTAGAAGCCAAGCAACAGATACAAGATCACTGGAACACCAATGACCAATAAGATTTAAAAAAAAAATATCAGTGGATGAAATACACTAATGTAAAGAAACCAGATCTATTAATTAACAGCCTGCAAAACAAACGAATCAATAAAGTAAAACAACATATCTTAACTTAAAACCATAAACTTATCAAAATTAATGAAAAAACAACCCAAGAAACACAGGATAGGAAGAAGGAGGCAGGCGGCAAGACTTGTAACTTGCCTGTGGGGTTACACTAGTTTTACGCCGGCAACACTCCCCCTGCCTGCCACGACCAGAACAGGAACCATATGGATTTAAAAAAAGCAAAATTTCAAAGCAGATGAAAAACAATGAAACCACTAATCAACAATGAAATTCACCGATTGATCACATTGTGTTTAACAGTATATATAGAACATCAAATATAGTTGACAACTCAAAAAGGAAGAATCTGAAATTTTATTGGAAAAAGAAAGTTTGCATAGTAATACAAAGCAAATGCAACAAGCCTTCTACTTTTTTATATATATATATAATTTAATTTCACATACCCACCCAACCATCCAGCCTTACAACACCACACCACCTCCGTAATCACACATCTGCCCACCCAAACTTCTTTGATCTAATTCCTACAACCTTCATCTTTTGATGATCCTTTAACATTACACCTAAGACCAGATAAATTAAAAATTCGGATTAATGTTAAAAAACAATCAAATATGGGAATATATTTTAAAAGTATACATGGATACTGTTCCAAATACTAAACAAAATCTGTTTATATTTCTAAAAAGTTTATATTTTTTAATTTAATTTTTGTTGACATAGCTAAAAAAAATAATAATAATAAAAATTTCTTTCTTTCAACTTACTTCAGCAATAAATTCACAGATAAGGAACAATTTCATCACATAGTATTGTCCTTTCTTCCGTTTTAAAAGCAGATAATGTTAAAAACTTCGGAACTTTTAAAATATCCGATCAGTTTATGTATAGTAAAAAAATACATTATACTTTAAGTTAGATGTTGTTATTCACAATAAGAAAATTCTAGTGAAATTAATATAAAGTCAAATAAAATAAATAAAATTAAAAAAAGAAATGTTAAAAATTCTGTCAAAGACAGAATTTAGTTTAGTATGGAGGACTATTAATTTCAATCTGTAAAATTTTTATATTTATTTTTTAATTTTTAATTTAAATTTATTTTTTACCTCAGTTTTTTAACCGTAAAATCAGACCAGGTATTTTTTAAAATGACTGAAATGAAATAAAATGAAGTGGTGCCACCTAAATTTCATACTTTAATTAA